>JAQMYF010000015.1:12461449-12485220 GCA_030014195.1 Neosilurus mollespiculum
GATTGTTCACACTGAGACAACACTGATTTACTCACTGAGCCCCTTAATCTTTCTAGAGTCACAGGGAGGCCGGAGCCTATCTCAGCCAACAGTGGAGAAAGCAGGGGTGCACCATGAACAGCTCACCAGACCATTGTACCATTGGCCAACACCCACACCTAGGGGTAATCTGAAACAACCATTTAGCCAAATGAGCATGGCGTTGGATTGTGGAAGGAAACCGGGCAACACAGAGGAAACCTACACAAACATGGGAAGAACATGCAAACCCTACACAGAGATTCGAACCCAGGACCTTCTTGCTGTGAAGTGGATGCACTAACCCTGATGATTTAATGATCTGTAGTGCCCGTTTGCCCATAGTGCCTGTCGGCCCGTTTGCCAGTGTGCCCGTCTGTATGTATGTATGTATGTATGTATACTGGTATGGTATCGTATGGTATGGTAGGTAGGATAGTATGGTATGGTATGCATGTTTGCGTGTATGTATGTATGTATATATGGTGGGTAAACATTTACATTAACGTCTTCATCCGCCCCGTAGTGCCTGTTTCCTGATAGTTGCTGTTTGCCCGTAGTGGCCGTTTGCGCATAGTTGCTGTTTGTCCATGGTGCCTGTTTGCCTGTAGTTGCTGTTTGCCCGTGGTGCCCGTAGTGCCTGTTTGCCTGTAGTCGCTGTTTGCCCATAGTGCCTGTAGTGGCCGTTTGCCCGTTTTTGCCATTCGCCCGTAGTTGCTGTTTGCCCGTAGTTTAGTTTGCCCGTAGTGCCCGTTTGCCCATACTTGCCATTTGCCTGTAGTGGCTGTTTGCCTGTGGTGCTCGTAGTGCCCGATTGCCCATAGTTGCCGGTTGCTCGTAGTGCCCGTAGTTGCCGGTTGCCCGTAGTGCCTGTAGTGCTCGTTTGCCTGTAGTTGTCGGTTGCCTGTAGTGGCCGTTTGCCCGTAGTGCCGGTAGTGCCCGTTTGCTCGTAGTTGCCGTTTGCCCGTAGTGCCCGATTGCCCGTAGTTGCCGTTTGCCTGTAGTTGTCGATTGCCCGTAGTGCCTCGTTTGCCCATAGTGCCATTTGCCCGTAGTGCCCGTAGTTGCCTGTGGTGCCCATTTGCCTGTAGTTGCTGGTTGCCTGTAACTGCCAGTTGCCCGTAGTGCCTGTAGTGCCCGTACTTGCCGTTTTCCTGTAGTTGCAGGTCGCCTGTAGTTGCAGGTTGCCCGTAGTGCCCGTAGTTGTGGGTTGCCCGTAGTTGCCAGTTGCCCGTAGTGCCCGTCTGTCTGTATGTATGTATACTGGTATGGTATGGTAGGTAGGTTGGTATGTATGTATGGTATGGTATGTATGTATACTGGTATGGTATGGTAGGTAGGTTGGTATGTATGCTATGGTATGTATGGTATGGTATGGTAGGTAGGTTGGTATGTATGGTATGGTATGGTAGGTAGGTAGGTTGGTATGTATGGTATGGTAGGTAGGTAGGTTGGTATGTATGGAATGCTATGGTATGGTATGGTAGGTAGGTAGGTTGGTATGTATGGTATGGTATGGTATGGTAGAAAGGTAGATTGGTATGTATGGTATGGTATGGTATGTTATGGTATGGTAGGTAGGTAGGTTGGTATGTATGGTATGGTATGGTAGGTAGGAAGGTAGGTTGGTATGTATGGTATGGTAGGTAGGTAGGTTGGTATGTATGGTATGGAATGCTAGGTAGGTAAGTAGGTAGGTTGGTATGTTATGATATGGTATAGTAGGTGGGTAGGTAGGTTGGTATGGTATGGTATGGTAGGTAGGTTGGTATGTATGGTATGGTATGGTATGTTATGGTATGGTATAGTAGGTAGGTAGGTAGGTTGGTATGTTATGGTATGGTATAGTAGGTAGGTAGGTTGGTATGTTATGGTATGGTATGGTAGGTAGGTAGGTTAGTATGTTATGGTATGGTAGGTAGGTAGGTTGGAATGTATGGTATGGTATGGTAGGTAGGTAGGTAGGTAGGTAGGTAGGTTGGTATGTTATGGTATGGTAGGTAGGTTGGTATGTTATGGTATGGTAGGTAGGTAGGTTGGTATGTATGGTATGATATGGTTTGGTATGGTAGGTAGGTTGGTATGTATGGTATGGTATGGTATGCAGGTAGGTAGGTTGGTATGTTATGGTATGGTAGGCAGGTAGGTAGGTTGGTATGGTAGGTAGGTAGGTTGGTATGTATGGTATGGTATGGTATGTTATGGTATGGTAGGTAGGTAGGTTGGTATGTTATGGTATGGTATGGTATGGTAGGTAGGTAGGTTGGTATGTTATGTTATGGTATAGTAGGTAGGTAGGTAGGTTGGTATGTTATGGTATGGTATAGTAGGTAGGTTGGTATGTATGGTATGGTATGGTACGGTAGGCAGGTAGGTAGGTTGGTATGGTAGGTAGGTAGGTTGGTATGTTATGGTATGGTATGGTAGGTAGGTTGGTATGTATGGTATGGTATGGTAGGTAGGTGGGTTGGTATGTTATGGTAGGTAGATGGGTTGGTATGTATGGTATGGTATGTATGTATGTATGGTACATACCATATTTTTTTATGGTACATGTTTGCATGTGTGCTCATATATATGTATGTACGTATGTATGTGATGTTCGGTAACTGATGACGTAAACCACAGCCTGTTGTTCTACACTCTGGACGGTAGAGGGTAGCATTGAGCTAACGCTTTAGCATGCTCATTCCCGGATTTCATGTCGTTATCGAGTCTCTTGCGGCTGTGTGCGCGCGCGCGGCGTGGAGGGAAGAAACGACAGTGTTTGGTCGTGCGCGGTTTGTAGCTTCACGCGCTCTCGGTTCCACGGCAGCGGAGCGTCTCGGACAGGTCGGAGCGGGGAAATAAAGCACCGTCGCCTGGAGTGTGTTCCCCGTTTTTAGCCCCACAGACAGACATGAGTTGGGGAACAGAGCTTTGGGTAAGACCTTCACACGGCTGCTGTCTTTTGTGTGTGTTTTTCTGGAGAATTGAGCCGGATGCGGGTGAAGGCTTTGTCCTGTCCTCGCTTTTCCACCAGGGCACAGTAATACCCGACAGGGTTGGTTTTTATTCTGGTGATTTTATTATTATTGTGATGTATTTCTTTTTTTCATCGTTGTCTCCGTGTGCGCGCTGGAGGCTCGGCTCCGGTGTTCCTCAGTCCGGGTTTCACACCCTGTTTTTCAGCGCTGACACCGAGCTGAAGGAGCTTCTCCGAGCTCCTCCGAGCTCCTCCGAGCTCCTCCACAGCGCCGCGCCTCCTCTCTGTCCTCCTGCCTGCACACCGAGGATTTACTTCATCACCGTTAATAACCACGCAGCACTGCCGTGGTGCTGCTCGGGGCTCCCGGCTGTCGTTTGCTGAAACAATGCGGATAGAGTCGCACATCATCGTCACCGAGCCGCAGACGCGCCTCCTGGAGCTGGAAACACTTTCACTCCTCGAAATGTGTCTCGGTGTTTCTCCTTGTCGTCTGGTTTAAACCCGCAGCATTTCCAGCTTAATTCACCCTTTAGGTTCGGTGGAGGAAGGTTTCTTTCCTGGGTTGTGATATGGGTTCAGTGTTGAGGTGGTTTGTTCTGTTAATTCTTGGAGTAAATGCAGACCTGGTGGCTTTAAAGTCGCCTGATTTGTCCTTCCTTCAGCTCCACAATGAACACAATGAGGTCTGAGGGTCCTGGCTGAAGGAAGGGGTGTTGGCTGCAGAGTCCTGAAGCTCGACTCCCAAAAACTGAGCTACAGACAACACAGGATACGGGACGGGACGGGGGGCAGGGCAAGGGACAGGGCAGGGGAACTGGCCACACACACACACACACCACACACACACACCACACACACTCGAAACTAATGCAACACAACTAAACAAGCTACAAACAATCCAAAGGTCTCCTCCTCACCCCGTCTCTGATAGTAAACAGGGTAGTTTTGTAGCCCGATCTCAAATGAAAGGAGAAAAAGGAGAGGATTATACAAACCCTCCGGCCCTCCGATTCCACAGCCAGCTCTTAAAACTGGACCTAACGGTGCGGTGTCATGGTTGTTTAAAGAAAATTGCGAAATATCCTGAATGGTTTTATCAAACAATATATAATCATTCATGTAGGTGAAAGTTTGGTTTACAGGTGATTGACGTGAATGTAGTTCGTACAGGAGGACGTGGGGATGTAGTGGTCAGCATGAAGGTGCTGGGCTCGATTCCCGGGCTCGGGTGCCTCTGTGAGGAGTTTGCATGTTCTCCCCTGTGTTTGTGTGGGTTTCCTCCAGGTACTCTGGTTTCCTTCAACGCACCAAAGACATGCATACTCGACTAATTGGCTGTTTCAGATTGCCCCTTGGTTTGAGTGTGAGTGTGAATGGTTTTGTGTGTGTGTGATGGCCCTGCAGTGGTCTGACTGTGTACCACAGTCTCCTCCATTGGGCTCCAAGACGCTACATTGTTTTGCGAGCTGAAAGGCTGTTGAACTAACAAACAAGTAGTTTGCAAATTCGTTAACATGTTTATGTACGACTAAACCTGCAGGCACACAGGAAGCAACCAGCGACACGCGAGTCACTTGGCGGCTGAACTGCACGCGAAATCACCGGTTTTACGCGGTCTATGGAAGGGAAAAGGAAAAGGTTTTGGGGAGCTCAGTGTTTGGAGGCATATTTAAGCTCTGATTGGAAATTGCTTGAATTGCATCTGGTAAAAGTTCAGCTCAGTTGCACTCAGCTCCCGCCCACTTTTACGCTGCTTGAGAACATCTCGCCTCACGTCGCTCATTTCGCTGCTGTTCATTGAGTTTGCATGGTCGCTCGTCGCTTCCTGTGTAGGTGCAACTCCTTTAACACTATACATGCAGCCTAATTTTACTGCCCATAACAAAATGAATACTGAGTTCTTGAGTCATGAGTTGAGATCAGTGGTTTCAGAATGAACATCTGCGATGTCTTCATCAGGGATTCAGTGCTTTTGTGACCAAACACAGCTGGAAATTAATAATAAAAAAAAAAGTCTCAACCTCACTGATGCTTCAGTGCTCACCGGTGCTTATCCTGGTTTCCGCAGCATGAAGCAACTAGCTGCATGGGATACTGGTTACCTTCCCAGTATTTTTGCTGGTACTAATTTACACTGCGGGGTGAACAAAGGCACACTTGTGGTTGAGACCTTGTCCTGAGGTCTAAGAGCGGTGTGGGTCTGACAGGATGTGAACTCAGGACCTCTTGATCATGAGCCCAGCACCTTAACCACTACACCACCAGACCCACACAAGGCTCGTAAAAAAAAAAAGCCACCAAAACTAGAAAGGCATTGAATAACACAAGTCGTGCGACTGCTACAGATGCCGTCATGGCAAAATGGAAACAAAGCATGATAATGGACATAAAACCATCGTTCCCTATAAGCTCAGTGTTTCTGCCTATGCAAGCCTATTTTCAGCTTGAGCCTCATATTACAGTACACCGATGAGTGATGTGAGAAGATCTTTGGGGCCGTTGCTGAAGGATCTTCACTGGAGGATCTGACACGGAGAACACATGGAATTATTCCACATTTCAACCCAGATTGTATTGGGATGTTCTTGTATTGTGTGAGGTAACAATGAGTGCTGAAACCGCTCTGCGTTAAAGCGGACCTGTGGTGAATTAGTGTTATTAGCTATTTAAAACGGTCACGTATAACATCGGCGGTTCCTTAAGGCAACATCAGTCCTTGCCAGTTTTTAAAGTGCGGGTGAATGTTACGCGTGCTTAGAGACATGGCTCTCTGATCGGCTGTTCCAGCCTGGTAGTGACAAGAACTCATGGGATTGGCTTGGCTACTTCTCTAATTCATGTAGCATAACACGTTATCAGCCAGTGATGAGCTGCACAACAACAAACGCAGAGATCGCGGAAAACGTTTCTTTTTGTTCCTAAACCAACCGATGACAGGAAAGCCGAGTTGGCAAAACGATAGCTGCGTAAGCTATTTTGGATTTACCGTCACGCTCATCTCTGGCAGCGTTCTCGTCCTTGGAGTCACTAGAATGTGACGTCTCACTGTCTCCACAAGAGACAGTAAGGTCGCTGTAAGGATGACTTATACCAGTACTCTTTAAGTGCCAGAGATTTCGTTTTGAAGAATACTGAGCACTGACTTGTCTGTTCTGTTCAGTTCAGGATTGGAAAAGCATTGCTTGGTCTTCATCCAGTTGCTTCCCCTCCAGTTTCTGGAGCCTGTATCTACTGTAGCCTCTTTTTGTGCAGCTTTGTAGCTGAGATGACTGCATCCCAGTGTGCTATATTGTTACAGCTGGAGTTTAGCATACTGTGCATTCTGTAATACCTTTTCTGGTCATATAGAGAGGTTATCTGAGTTACTGTTGACTTTCTTCAACAAATCTAGCCATTAAACCATAGAGGCTGTTATGAGCGAAGCTCCTAGGATCATATTGATGCTTTTGTGACTCGCTGTGTACTTGGTGTTTATCCAGGTTTTGTGGACAATGTGGGCGAAACCACTCAGCCCATGAAGTGGTCTGTACCAGATATTGTTTTGCGTAATCCTCAGAAACCACAGGAAAACAGAATCCGGAGCTGGTGAATCGTCAGTACTGCAGTTTCTCTGTTATCCGATATTCATGTCGTTTCTCTTTTTGGTAGTGTTCCTACCTACTTCATTTACAGTGATCATGGACATTGTACACTGAAGTAAAATTCTTTTATTAAAAGTCTTTTAAATGGTCACAAATACAGATTGATATGGGAGGCACACTTTTCTTTCTTTCTTTTTTTCTTTTATCTTTTGTTTTTTTTTCCATGCCGGCGTAAACAAACAGTCCGATATGGAGCCTGTGGGACAAACCAAGCTGACAGACGTCTACATGCCTAGTCAGGGTTGCAGTGGATTGAATTCAGCTATTAGTTTGTGTATCATTTGGGATACAGTGTTAAATAAATTAGTCAAAAAAAAAAAAAAACGTTCTGTGCACGTGACTAGTTTAAACTGCTTTTACACAGGCAGCGCAAACAAGTTGCCCCTGCAAACAGCTTGCACGCAGGACATGTTGCGTCTGCTTTCGTATGTGTTTAAACGGTCAGTCTCATATCAGTGGCAAACAGGAAGCTACAGGGACAAATTGGAAGCAAACCACTGGACAAGAATCACCCATCTGCCATTAAAGATGACCGAATAACCTTGATGCATGCTACTGCACACATGTAAACACTTCTACTTGTCTCTGATTGTGTTAAGGTGGCAAGTTGCACCTGGAAAAAGATTATTTATGGAACAACTTGTGCTACCTTGAAAAGTGGAGCAAATTGCACGGTTGTTCTGGAAAAAATAATTTTTACATGGGCACCACTTGTGCCTGTGTTAAAGCAACTTTAGACCAGCTATGAACTTGAGTGCTCTCGCTCGTCAGGAACTGTCATAGCCAGAGTTCACACACTACACTGACTGCTGGCATTTTATTCCAGTGTGTCCGAGGGCGTAGCCCAATTCCTATTTATTCAGGATTAGTAAAAAATCAGGCTTAGTTCACTCCCACGTTGGATTTAAATCTGAAAACAGATATGGAGCACGAAACACACACTGACATCGATCAGTGTGTACCAATGTGTTACACCCCTAATGAAATGCTGTGTTAAACCCCCCTTAAACATTTAGATGTAACAGTTGTAAACCCGTGCAGAAGGGTTTAATGTCCAGTGCACTACAGTAGGCATGTAATACAGGAGTCGGAGTGTTTGTAGTGTACTCCCAGGGGTCTTCTGGTGCCGCGAAAGGGGAAATGTGGGTAAACTGTGTCAAATCATTCAGAACAGCCAGGCGATGGAAGCACAATCAGCGAGGGCGCTGCTGATGGTTGGATGATCTTCAGTCACATGGGTTTATTTACTGTCTTTGAACTTGTGTTGCTGGTTTTTTACAGGTTAAACCATTAAGGCTTCAGCTGAGCGCTGCTGGTGTACAGAGGCTGTCTGAATGGCCTGAATGTTTTTCTGATGCTTTCTTCTGACCTGACTGGTTAGACCTGTCTGAGCACTTGCAGTGCCAGAAAAGAGATTTGGTTTAACATGCATGTGAGCGAGATCAATGATTTAGAATTTACTCAGGCACTAAGTGCACTCTCTTTTTATATTACCGTATCAAGAGCTGCTGCATGACCTTCCAATAAAGGACGATGCTTCATTTTATTTTATGTTTGCATGGAATCCTACACTATTTCTCATTGCATTGGGTTGGAATTATGGCTATAGAGAAGATGTTGCATCTATTATATATGGCTTTGGTTGAGGCTTTTGGCCTCTAATCCAATCCAACACGATCAGATTGTGTTCTTACAGAAACTGTATTATCTGAATTTGGGGGGGGGATAATTCAACCCAAGGGTGAGAAAACTGTCTGAGGTCGTTGATTGTTGGCCGTGGCCCAAAAATAACCTGCACTGTCCTGGAACACACACTCATAAAATGTGCTTATAGGAGTACTATCATCCTAGTGTATGGTGTATATGTGTGTGTGTGTGTGTGTGTGTGTGTGTGTGTGAATGAACATCAAACCATATGGAATGGTGGTGGTGGTGTATAATTTACATTTACAGCATTTAGCAGACGCTCTTATCCAGAGCGACATACAATTGTCATTTTTTTAATACAGCTGTGTGTGTGTGTGTGTGTGTGTGTGTGTGTCAGCATATTACGTATTACCACTTTTCAGACCGAAATATAATGACGGCTGCTGCGATTTACTAAAAAATGTAGTGTGACAGTTAACATTTCCAGGAGAACCGTGGCTGGTTCTGTAAGACACCCAGTAGATACTGTACTTGTAAAACTGCACAAACTCTACCTGATGCGATTCTATTTTTAAACAAAAACTCATCATATTGAATTAGTTTCTTTATCTGAAGTAGATCTTTAATTTAATGTCAGTATTTATATGTAAATATGAGACATCTTTGTTCTACACCATTCCTTTGTGTACAGTATCTACTGGGTGTCTTACAGAACCTGCCCCAGTTCTCCTGGAAATGTTGATTCTTCAGTTGCACGTAAATCGCAACAGCCTTCATTATATTTTTGTCTAAAAAAAATGGTCTCTTATACGTGATATGCTGCTTTCTTTATACATACACACACTTGATGTAATATGCTGCTTTCATTATTGACATACTGTACTAACGTTTCTTATGTAACATTTCATTTTGTGCTGATAAACTGTTTTTAAGTGTTTTTTATACTAACTAACTAATGTACAAATTATAAAAATTAAATCTACAGCAAAGTTTATACAAAAGAAATAGGGTGCCTAAAACTTCTGCACAGTATTGTGTGTAATATATGTACATACACACACACTATATGTATGCATATATATATATATATATATGTGTGTGTGTGTGTGTGTGTGTGTGTGTGTGTGTGTGTATATAGTGTGTGTGCAACATTTCTGTATTATTTAATACTGTATATGAGGTATGAAATAACACTTGAAAAATTCCTCAGTTTTATTTAACACTACATTACCTGTGTTTATGAATATTTTATGTTGACGTACACATTTGTCACCACTTTAATTTTTTTCATATTAACCTGCGAGGACTTTTGTTGCTCCTCCAGGTAAATGTTGAATGAATGATCAGAAATGAACACGTGTGAACAACTGAGCAGTTTCTCTCTTCGGTTTTGCTGCAGTATATTTACACTTGTACCCGTGTTGGCTTTGTTTAAGCTCACAGGTTGTGTAGTAGAAGTAATCCGTCATGCCTGCAGTCGGAGTGTGGTGTGTGCCAAGTCTAACAGTGCTGCCAAGCTTTCATACACACATACACAGATGCAGAATCCTGGGAACGCACAAGTCAGGAAACGGCATGTTGGAACTCGAGTTGTGCTGTAATTACATACAACAGAGTCATGCATGTATGGATTGATGTAATCAGCTTGCGTTCACCTGTTGTTGCTGCTGACATGTTTTCATTCTGCACTGAATGCAGGTGCGTTCACGTTAACTTTCCCCTTTCCCTGTCTTTACCTATGCAGTAAATACACACAGCTATTTAATTTCTTACATACTTTCACATTCATGTTACTTTCAGAACAGCACTACATCATTTTCAAGGGACTTTAACTGCATTTGTGGCCCTTAGATAAGTTCTTTTTAGTTTTTTTGGGGGTCAAGGCTTTTCTTGTAGCTGAGCTTGAAGTGTTTGACGTTTCTGCTCCATGCACTGAGAGACAGTCTCTCTCAAACACCAACTCTCGCTGTTATGTGTCTGTTCCATGCTGCGGCTCTTCACAAGCAGAGCTTTGTAGTTCATAATCTTCTCTCTTGGCTCTCTTCATGGCTCGCTGGCACTCTGTAAAAGGCTAGCAGCTGGGTGTAAATGTGTGCCTGTATCGCGCAACAAAGATTTATTCAGTCTCAATGTCAACGTTTACATATACAATAATGCATAGTTGAAAATGATGTACTAATTGGTTAAACATTAGTTCCAGTGTAACAGCTGTACTGGGGGAGACCACTGAGCGTAGTGTGCTTCAGCCGGAGTCCCACATCCACGCCGCTCGAACGTATGCTTGTGGCTCAGATTGTAAACATTATTACTCCGGACAGTGTTTCAGATATCTAACCGAATTGTTTTGATTAAGGAATGAAACATGGTGTGACGCATGCTGTTGAAGGAAAACGATTAAAGACGGCCGGGTGTGGCACGGCCTGTCTGACACCAAGCAAGGTTCTTCCTACTAGTTATATAGTAGAATAATGATAATAGTAATGCAATCATTTTCGGACCGTGTCAGCATGAGATGAGATCTCAAAGTGTGTGTACTGCTATGACCTACATCTACTGACTAGCCAATAAAAATGTAGCATGAAATGAGGTATGTATGTACGCAACACAGTGAGCAAACCCAAACAGCGTACATGTCGGACAACAGTATGGAAGAAACCAGTGGCAGCAGAGGTCTTGTTTATACTTCATGTCCTCCAGCTGTCTGTTTTTTATTTTTTTTTTTACCCTTTATTTACCTTTTTTTAAACACATGTTGATGACGTTTACCCCGTAGCACATGCTGATCTTTTGTTGTTCAAGTCATAGCTTGTAATTCAATAGGTGCCATCGTACAGTGTACATACCATCGTACATTCTCAGTACTTGTTGTATCCAAGTTTATTACATCCGTGTCACAGGTGCAGGAAGGCTTTAGAACACGGTACTGAATTCTTAAATCAGATTGGTTAAAAGGTAATGTTGGGAATTAGCAATGTACGGCTTGCTCAAGTTATCCGTGGTCTAGTCGAGTGAGTTATCGAGCCGACTCGGGTAATTTATTTGTAATTTAAACAGGGTTGTGTCGTCTGCACAGATAGAAATACAAACACTTCCTTGAACACCGCACACGCGCAGCGCACAGTAAACACGACATGCTGGAAAGTAAACATCCACAGGTGCAGCGTAAGCACATTAAATTGGTAAGTAAAGTTTTTATTGTTTTCTAAAGGAAATATTCAAAAAATTGATATTGACTGTGAATGATGATCTTGATAAATTTGGAAAAAGCTCTTGGTGATAAATTGTTTTGGCTCGATCTTCCCAACACAATCAAAAGGTGTTGACGGATTGAAATTACAGCCATCATTGCTGTCAAATCACAGCATTTTAATACACTTTTTCTAATGTATTAGCAAAGAAAAACTTTTTTCAAACCTGTAATCGTTCTGGTGAAGTTATCTCTAAGGAAGTGTTTATGTGGCATTCATGGGTTGAGCAACAGCTGTCAGGACTTCATAACTAAAAATAGGTTTTCTAGAGAGAGGCCTTTTCAGGAAATTCTTAAGGACTGAGCTTTTTATTGTCCTTGTTTCTCAGTAACAAGCTGTGAGTTGTTGTTTTTTGTACCTAACTTGAAGATGGTGTGGGGTTTCTGTTGGGGTAGGACTGACCCTTTACATCCATTTTAACGGGAAGTGAGAACAGGAAATAACTGGTTTGGGGAGGTTTCATGACATCAAATGTATTATAAACATGATATATTTCCCCTTAGGATCCTCTAATTTATCACTGCGTTCAATTAAGTCTTATCTTGTTTTGAAAAAAAAACCAACAGGTACGTACTTACTAATTATGTCATGTCCAATTTCCACTTTCTAGACAGGTCACATGACCAACCAGGGAGGATGTGGGATATCATGCACTTACTTGCGAAAAGTAATTTTGTTGTTGCGTACATGACAATGACAATAAAAAAAGCTATAACCCAGAAAAGGAGTAAAGGCCAGAACTACCGTAGAAGAAAAAATAAGATGGAAGGCTTTGAATCATGGAAAGGCAGCACAGTCTCCAGGCTTAAACTCCATCGGTCTGGTTTGGGATTAAATGGACAGAAGAATGAAGGCAAAGCAACCAACAAGTGCAACACATTTGTGAGAACTTTGGCAACAGTGTTGGGAAAACTTCTAGAAGAATACTCGATTTCCATCACCGCAAGAATGCAGCGAGTGTGATCAGCTGGAATATCTGCAAAAAGTGGCTGCTTTAATGAGTCAAACATGTAGATTAGTTTGCGTTAATCAGAACAGTTCCCGGGACGTTCCCTTCTTTTTACCTCCAGTGTACATTTCAGAGAACACAGACATTAAACTGCATCCATTCCAAAAAACCTGATGTGTTCTGAATGTTTTTAGTGGTAGTGTACACTGTGCAATTTCTTTAGCCCTCTATCTGATAGCCTTTTTAATGTGTTTATAAATTGCCTATCAGATTTCTAATCAATTGCAGCGTCTTAGTGCTGAGGCTAAGTTTTCCGTCTTACTCCAGCACAAGAGCGAACACTAGCCAGATGGAAAGTAGGTCAGTAACCGGACAGCGGATAAAGTTTTCACCTTGCAACCTGGTTGGATTTCAATAATTCATGTCCTTGATGTATTTTACAGATTTTCCATCGCTTTACATTTTGCTGTTATAATATAATCAGGTATAAGATAACATCCAGCATTCAAAACTAAAAAACCTCAGCCAATAAGCACAGCAGTTTATTCACGTATAGCCCTGTCGTGGGAATTCATCGGAAGCCTGCGTAGGCGATCTGCGTGTTGTGTAGCCCACAAAAAAAAAAAAGTCGGAGCTATCACAGGACTGACTCTGGGACCTTCCAGGAGTCACAGCCATTATTTTTGTATCTCTTTTAATAATTCATCAGCTCAAGACCTGAGCATTCATTCTTATATTGTTCCCCTCCGAGGAAAATGAGTGCAGGCTGCGCTCAGGAACTCCGGCTCTTTGGGAATTGGCTGGAAATGTGTATAGAGGGGTAACGGAGTTCATTGTTCTCAGACTCCCCCATTCACATTTAGGGGCCCCTCAACAGCCCTGACAGATCACTCAGCCCTGTTTACAGAGAGAGAGAGAAAGAAAACACGGAGAACAGGATTCCACATTTTTCCCCTTTCACCTTTATCCAGATGACATGCATGGCTTTGTTTACAGCCGGTGGAAATATTCCCAGGAGCGTTTGATGATGATTCCTACTAATGCTTTGGAAATACTCATTTATTCGCAGACGGTTTTATGTTTTCTGTCTCGAAACGTACATGCAAGTAAAGGTTTGTGGGTCCCTTAGTGACCTGCATACTAACATATACTAGATGTGCTTGTGTACAGGATAAAATGGCCTGTTGGTTTCCAAGGTGAGATTTTGTTATGCCTTCTTCCTACAGAGCAGATCATTTGTTATAGCGCACTTTTTTTTTTTTTTTGGCCTAAATACTTGTCTCGGTCTAAGATTGTCTAGGATGAGAGCTTTGTGAGCTTGGTGAATTTTATAGCCTGGCTTTAAAGTGTTACCTGGCTGCAGATGGAAGTGTCCTGCTGTTCCTGGATTAGTCATTAAAACAGAGCGTGCAAACAACTTGTGTTCTGCTGTTGAAGCTAAGCGCACAGAGATAACCGACATCCAGCCAGCTAACATTATTGTGCTGCACATAATATATTTAGTGGTATTTTGCAGTCAGATGAATTTCCCATTTATCTGATTAAAAAGCTGTTGCTCTGTACTCCGTTCTGCTTCGCAGTCATCAAAAAGCCAGTTTTTTCCTATTAGCAAAAGTACGGTGCACGCATCACTCTGCAGCTACTCCACAACCATTTTTATTTCCAAAATGGTTTCCAAAAAGGTAATGAAGCAGCTAGCCTCTTGCTTATGGCAATATAGTTGACCCAGCAATACCAGCATGGTATTTAATAACGAGGCTTTGGAATTATCGCTGGTCACTGTGATTTCTGTCATTTTTAAGATGGCCTCTATGGTAAAAGGGCTGTATTTTGGAATAGTATTTATTTGGCTTGTTCCTAAAGTTGCCTTTATTAAAAAAAAAAATAATAAATTCTTTTAATTACTTTTTTAGGTTTTTCAATTTGTCTTTCTTAATTTAGTCGTAGGTGATTCCCACCCGTCAAGTATTGCCTCTCTATCTCATGACCACCACCAACCAGGGAGCATGTGCCCACACTGTGACACGTGGTGATGCCACCTGCATCTTTTACAAACTGCTCGCATGTATATTTTGGGGTGGCTTAACACACTTAAAGGGAAAATGCTGCTATCCACCCCCTTGGTTGCATGTGCACACAGACGCCTGTGATTGGCCGGTGATCGCTTTTAGTGACGGGGTAATGAATGCATGCCATCCCTTCCTGTTGTGAGAGCTCGGCTAATTAGGTTCCATGGAGCCATGGCCGCGGATTGCTGTGTGCATCAACCTGGATTTGAACTTTCGATCTGTAGGTTGATAGTCGTGCACTTTGTTAATGTGCCACTTGAGGGAAATTTCAAATCTATGTTAACTAAACAATGAAAACTTGCTGGTGTTCCCTAAAACAAATATCCAGTCTACCTGTATGTCTATTTGTCCGTCTGATGTGCCCCAGGTCTTAGCCTGGTGAAGTGCATGATCTAGTTTTCGCTATAAAGATTAAATGTAAACAGTTCATATTCGGATAAAATGGATCCATGAACCCATAGAAAAGTTTTAAAATCATGCAGGTGCAAATTTTTTTTCTTCCTCCAAAATGACATTATATGTTTTTCCACCATATTAAAGACTGTGATACTAAACAAATAGTTTTAATTTTACCATTATGTAATATTACAGCAACATTCTTTAATGTGAAGAATATTCTTTAGAGTAAAGTGACGCCTTTTTTTAAGTTTGTGGCGACCATCTTGAAAAAAATGATCAAGTCAGGGAAATATTTCTTTTAGGGGTGGGACTCGATTTAAAAAAATGAATCTAATTAATTAGAGGCTTTGTAAATAATTAATTAATACCCATTAATTGCATATCAATATATGCACCAAAAAGCAAATTGTTTTTTAATTTAAATGGATTTTAGTGAACAAATGACTCGAATAATAGACAGAGACGTGAATATTGTAAACTGAAACTCTTTTATTGTCTGGAAAAATGCATTTACTTCCTTTAGTACTTTTCAATGTCATGAAGCTGTTGAATTTTGCTTGAAATCGTCTTTCTGTACGGTAGTTGAAAAGTTGATCACATGTCGCTAACGCCTGACCTTCTACCACTAATACTGGTCTACAGTCCAGAGCAATCCATTTCGCGAGTGAATTTTAGAGTTTGTTCGGTGTTGACTTTTTAATTTTGGTCCTGAAGCCAGTCATTTGATCGAGTTTGGGCCACCGGCACTTCTTGTTCGTACTCAGACCGGGACTGCTAGCGCTAACAGCTCTGGCGGTTTCTGTGCTCGCTGCAACATGCTTTGCATTTAGATGGTACCGTAGGGTTGAAGTGCTTCGGTGGTATGCAAAATCTTTTTTTGCACAATTTGCACAAAACCGCGCTTTTATCTTCCATCAGGAAGTTTTTTTTTATTAATGAAATTTGCCTCCCATCAGTCATAGCAACATGCTTTCATCCGATTCCTCCATTCTAGTAGCCGTTAGCCGAAGTCTGTAGTGTAAAACGGTGTACCAGGAAATCGTGCACTGGCAAATGTTCCGCGTTGTTTGGAATGCAAACTGCGATTAAAAGAGGTAATTTTTCTAATGCGTAAATATTTTTTGTAATTAACGCGTTAAAGTCCCACCCCTTTCTTTCTTTATATTATAGCGTGAGGAATTCTCAGTCCAAATTTGGTGCTGGTATCATCATGTGAGACATATTGTCAGGTTCCTCTGCACTAACCTACACAGTAATCTAATTAGTGGTGCGTCCTTGCACTGGTTTAGGGAATCTAACATGACATGCACATATGTACACTGTATACTGTATACTGAAAGTTTGTGGAGCCTTAGTTTGTCCTCCTCTTTGCTGCTTTAACAGTCTCCAGTGATTTGGGAAGCTGTTGGGATTTGTGTACATTCAGCCAAAAGAGTACTAATGATGTCATAGTGTACAGTCGCTGTACCAGTTCATCCCAAAAGTGATGAGTGAGGTTGAGGTCAGGGGTCTGTGCAGGCCACTCAGGTTCTCCCACACTAACTTTGGTAAACCACGTCTTAATGGACTTGATGGAAGGTTTGTGCCTCTTGGTTCTGGTGAAGGGAAATCTTAAATAAACAGCACACAAACACATTCTGGACAGTTATATGCTTCCATTTTTGTGGCGACAGTCTTGGAGAAGACTCTCAAATGGGTGTGATGGTCTGGTGTGTATGTAGTTGATCTGTTTTGAGCACCAGAATAATGTAATAATACGCTTCCACGGTTTAATTCCCCGAGAGGTTCATTACACTCTGGTAGGTAGAACAGTCCCAGAGGTAGTCTACCAATAATTTCAACTGACTCCAGAGCTTGCACTGCGGCTGGAAGAGCTACAGAGTGAAATGTAACTCATGTTCTTTGTAGATTATTGCAGGGATTTTGGATTGTGTAACGTCGCCGTGGTACTCGCGCCGTGTCTCACGTGCATACCGCGTCTCATTTTCAGTAAGTGATGGGAGAGGTTGCTTTCTGGTCTCCATTCTTTCCAAACATAGGGTAAGTCAGTACAGGAAGTGGGGGTGGTCACTGTCTCAGCCCCCTGCTTTCCCAAGACTCCAAGCCAACACTAAGAAGCCATCTCTCAGTGCAAACTGCTGTTAAAGCAGCGATGTCCTTCTGCTGTAACCTCTCCAGATGTTTCTAAATCAGAACAATCGTCCAACTTCTTGGCCTCCCTAATGATTTCCAAATGAAGTCTGCTCTCATGTATAATAGCACGGCCTCCTGGTGTTCACTCACTACCTGAGTGAAAAATGAACGCAGCCGTTTTCACACTTCGGACGACTCTGATGTCACTGTTGAAGAGACGAGACCTTGGATAAATCATGAAGAAAGACCTGAAACGTTAATCTGGTGTTGGATATTGTTGCACTGTAATGCTGTTGCTACAGCAGAAATGATAAATGCCAAGACGCAGTTTCGAGTTGAGCTGAGTGGAACAAATGTAGGCAGGAATGAGCAAAGCACATGGCAGCTACACCCCACTGATGTAATACGCATTCATCCGGAAAGAACAATTCCAGCAATTTTCATAAAAAATGGAAGAAAAACATGGTCTTAATCTGTAATACCTTTTTTTAAACTTTTAAACAAAATGAATGTTCCATTATGAGCATATTTGACCGAAACGTTGTGGGTTGGCCTTAGAGTGAGTGGCACACCGTGACATCAGGTTGGACTGAGCAGAGCTTATTTCATTCCCACACTGTCAAAGAACATTTCTCTGCTCATCTATCTCACACAGACACACGTCAGGCTTAGACTAGTAAAATCCCGCAAAAATATCCAGCAGGCTTTGGGCTATTAATAGGAAACCAGAGAGTTTTTTTTTTTTTAAATCTTGTTTCTACAGTTCTAAAATACATAACTTAAGCAGAAGGTGACATATATATATAACGCGTAAGGAAAAGTGCTGCGCAGATATTTTTGCATGAACGGCTATTCATTTACTAATTTGTTAAAAGTGTATGTAAAGCCACTTTCCATCTGGTCAAAGGCGTGACATGGTGGCATATTGGTTAGCATGTTCGCCTCAAAGCGAGAAGGTCCTTGGTTCGCGTCCTGGACTTGGGGCCTGCCTTCACATGGTGTCAGCAGCTCCAGCCTCCCTGCAACCCTATTTTCGGCTGCTACTATTCTCCCCAGTTTGCTCTCTTGACAAATCCAACCCACCAGACAGCTCTACACTATCAAACAACCACTCTACCAACCACACTGGTTAAAGGCTACAGCACGTGATAATGGCTAAATGCACGTTTTCAAACTGCTGCTCCTGCTGCATCACATGGCAGCGTAACATACTGGAGGAAAAGCGCTGTCTACTCTATTCCAAATGCATGAGGTCAGAGAAGGCTGGGATTGGCTAAACTCTGTCTGACTGACAGGAGTGAGAGAGAGAGAGAAAGAGTATTCTGTCCCTCCCACCCAGGGCGCATGGCCCATTGTGAGAGAATTTAGTAATCATGATCTGCAGGAAGCCCCTTGCTGAATGAGGGGAAGTGTGAGTAAAAGCTTTGTTACTTGTAGTAAAGTTCTTTCCGCAATCAAGAAAAATTTAATTTGGCAGGTGATAATCACCAACTGTCTCCACACAAGACAAAAACACTATTCCTTTTCTTTTCCTACTGCTTCCCTTTGCCTCCAGCCAAAAAACAAGCCTCGCTCTTTGCCCAAGGCGCACAGACTCCGCTGGATTCCGGCAGGGGCGGCGATCATCGGCCCAACGTCCATGAATATTCCTGCTGTGCAGCACAACATCTCTTAAGAGTAGAAATTATAGCTGAGCTTGTATCCTTAACGTCCCAATGGAAACCTCTTTCTACAGACTATCTGATGAAGAGTTCATTATTGGCGGAGCGAAATGCAAACAGATTTCCATGACGGCTAATCCGTGGAAGCCTGTGGGTCGTTCAGAATGGTTTTACCCTTTGATGCCGAAGGCCAACAATAATAAGGTTTCTTGCCATTATATATTTCGACGATCTCGAGGTTAGGTTGTGGGTCAGTTCCCAGTTTGGTGTCCATCGAGGGAACTGTTTGCTTGAGAACTCCGATTTGGGGTTCATCCTTTCCCACCTCATGGCCTTGTCTCCAGCGAGCAGCGATGCAGGAAGGAAGCCTGTCCCTGCCTCAGCCTGCATGCCAGAGCTCTAATTGATTGCGGATGTTTGGAGCCTCTCTATTTCTTTCCCCTCATGGAGCAGGATCTATAAAGGCAGCCCGTGACTTTAGCTTGGAGTCATACATGCAGGATTCTGTGAGCACCGTGGGGCGTTCACTTAGTCACTTATGTTTGACTAATATTTCCGTCATGCATTTTCAATCCTTGGTGTAATGATTAACATTGAAACCAGACCTGTACCTAATTGCTAATCCCTGTTTAAGTAGTACATATTAGTCAGAAGAGTCCTTTGGAATTTGCCAAGGAGGAGCCAGAGAGGGTTGAGTTGCATGTGTTTCGGAATGAGATATCGGCGCTATAGGAAAGATGGTCGCTCAGTGCTGGAGATGAAGAACGAAATTTGGCTTTCAGTGTGTTGTATAGTGCTTTAATAAAGGGATAAAATGACCCTCACCCCTGAGCAGCGTCTCATTTGATTAGCTTTATGGCTCTTAATAGGTGCGCTCTTATCCAAACAGTTTTAGGTACTTGTTAGCCCCGATTTCCCTTTCAAGCCGAAACCAGGCTAGCTAGAAGGAGCCAAGGCCATTACCGTTTCCACTGTTACTTCGGAGACTACTCGCGGCTGATTTGAGGCTAGAAGCCCGGGGAATTTGTCCCCATGATTACGAATGGGCCAGACGATTCCAACCAGTGCTAAGGTAACATCAAGGTGGGGGTATAGACGACTTCTGGCTGTGTGGTGGTTTTTTTGTTTTTTAAACATCTATTTATTTTTTTAGGTACACAGTGAAAATTTTGTCAAAAGCTAAACTGTTAGCTGTTCCTGGCTTTGGCTGCCATGTTGAAGCCCATTTACATCATGTAAGAAAATTAAAGTCTGTGTAACATATTTGCTAGAAATCGCCTGTTGCTATCGTTTATGTGAAACACAAGTTTTAGATCGTAAATCCGTTACACTGCGGCCAGCTCTGACTAGCTTTTGTGTTACGTGGGCTGTCCATGTAAATAGTTAAGTACTTGTTTTCTTTGCTATGATGGATAATTTAAATCAATAATTCACTAAATACACATTTTAATTAGATTTTAATGGTGTTACACCTTTTAATTGCTCTCTGACACCATGCAGCATGTTGTGGGTGTCGAATCTGCTGGCCATATAACGCAGAATAGCTCCAGTAACACAAAGATTCCCCCTCCTACAGTTCTAAGAACTCAGACTATGTACTAATGCTTCAAATTTTATTGACTTAAATCTCTTGTAGAAATGTGGGAGGAAAATAAATGAGCTACTCTCGATCTTGTGAAGTTTGAATATCTATCAACTGGAGGAAAGTTTAAAAGAAATAAGTTTGCTGTTGGCACTGTTACTGTCTTCGACCCTGTTCCTGGAGATCTCCCCTAGTTCCTGGTCACAAGTTTTCAGGAAGGTAGCTGTGCAGGAACAGGGTTCGGGACCCCTGCTCTGAGCTGAGAGATGTTTTTGGAACCAACAGTGAAGTATAAATTCAGTAAATCATATGACATAATAACATGCATTATCTGCGGGCTATATATATATATATATATATATATATATATATATATATATATATATGTGTGTGTGTGTATATTTCTCCATTCAAGCGTGATGTGAAAGTATATGAAATCCTTTGTAAAAAGGCACAACCCTTTGAGATTGCTGTGACATTTGTGCCGGTTTAAGTGAATGTAGCTTAAAACATGTCCACATGCGCATTATCTTTGCTAAAGCAAGCAGACTTGGCAGGGAGCCATCGTATTTTTTTAGTGCTTGTCTGTGCTGGTACAGTGCATGTAGCTGTGACAGTAGGTGAAATGTACTGTAATCAAAGCATAAAGGCAGCTGACGCTGCTCGAACTGGTCCTTTGTGCACAGTGGTGTGGAATATATTGCTCTGCACAGTGTTTTCTACTTTTCTCAGCCTGAATAAGATAACAGCAGCGCAGTGACCAAAACCATTCATCAAAAATTACTAGAGATAAAAAAGGTGTTTAATTATAAATTCCAGTGATTGATCATCATCATCATCATGATCATCATCATGATCTGCTAATGAGGTTACAAATGAATGGGTGGATTATAAATTAGAACAATTATAAACTGGTGGGTGGATATCCTTCCAGTCCTCAATGGTCCAGTTTCGATTCCCGTTAGCCGCTGTCCCACTGTCATGACGGGGTGAGCCAGGGCTATGTCAAGGCCACCAAAGGCTTGTAGCACAGGAATTTAGGCCTTAAGCCTAGAACCAGTTTGCTTTTTTATTAGATGCCAATGAGCTTAATTGTTACTTCAGTGTGTCTAATGGACTAAAAGAGATGAACAGTACCTTGCACCCTGGTTGGCCTCGTTTGACCAATTGTATGCATTGGACCAAAATTTTGGGCCTCTGGCCTCAAGGTAGCCCTAAGCAGACATGGTCAACCCCAGAAGTGCCAGTAGAAACGCTTGGCTGTGGCAGGATCTCAGGGAGAGCAGCTATTGTTGCCTCGGATTCCTGCTCTTGGCTAAATCTGACGTGGTCTTCCTCTGTTGTTGTAGAAACTCAGCCTCAAGGTTCTTTTCAGCTCACCATGGTTGTAAAGAATAGTGATTAGGACCGCTGGATTATTTTATTTTTTTTGTACCATTCTGTGTGAACACTAGAAACGGTGGTGTGTTAAAAATTGAAACAGTGATATGCAGCTGAGCAGGAAAACTCCATGTAAGCTCCATAACATAGCTATCAGCCTCAGGCTCACTGTGAGACCGTCCAGCTCTACCTTTCCATATTACGGGTCACCGTTCTTACTGTTAATGTCATCATCATCTAGAGCCATCTTACCATGATAGCTCAGACGATTAGAAGTCGTTTTATCGAGTCAGCCCTTGTTGGGGTTGCTTGGTGTTTAATTAGACCGTGGGTTTATGATGACTGGAATAATCGTTTTATATCTGATGTAGTAATCTGACACCAGCATCAGTGACGGGGAAAAATCTACTTCTGATCAGAGCCATGTCTGTCTGTGGGAGGTGTGTGTGTGTGTGTGTGTGTGTGTGTGTGTGCATGTCTGTGTCTCTCTACATGAATACCTCTGCATTTGCTCTCTTTTGTCTCCATCTGTGTCTTTACTGTTGAGTCTGACTGTACATCTCTGTCTGTGGCTCGGTGTTTGTCTTTGTGCTTTTGTGTCTGTGTTTCTGTCATGTCAGATTACGTGTGTGTGTGTTTGCTACTATCTTGACATAAGAAGACAAATGACGTGCTCTACCCCTCACAGAGTGCCTAAGTGCCCCAGGCAGTTAAATGATTAAACTTTAGTAAGTAAGTCTGTGTCTGTGCTGCTCTGTGCCTTAATTCCCTCCGACTCCTCCCTCTCGTGCTCCTCAGGGTGACGAACCCACGCTCCTCTCCGTCATGCTCTGGCTCTGCCACAATCATGACCTCACCAGCTCCAGGACAGATGGTGTAAGAGGTCAGCCTCTCCATGCTACAGCAAAAGACCACAAGCTCTGCCAGCAGAACGGTTTATAGGGCCGAAAAACACAGCCTGAACATTTTCCTGCAATCTTCTAACTTTACCACGTGGTAATTATAGATGTCGTTCTGGCACTCGAGGATCCACACTCTCTCTTTTTTTTTCCGTTCATCATGAGCGCTTAGGCTCTACATTGGCTTGTGTATCAGACGGAACATTTAATTACTGATTACAAGTTTAGTCAGCAAATAGATTTCAGAAAGAATCGAGACAGACTGGCTTTCCTTTTATGGAATGGTTTCTCACATAGCTTCCTTTACGTCAAAGATACGGTTTATTCATCCCTCTTCTGTAATCGCTTTATCCTGGTCACAGGAACGTTAGAGGACGAGATGCACCCTAGATACACCCAAGCACCGAGGACATGCACATTTACACACTCTAGGGCAATTTAACACGGCTGTGGGTTTTGGAGGTAGGAGGAAACCTGCGAACCTGGAGGGAACCTGCAAATATGCTTGGGAGAGTATGTAAAGAAATTTCGCATAAACAATAACCCTGTGACCTTTGAACTCTGGGGTGGAAATCCACGTGTAGTTTACTGACAATTAATCTGTTTGAAGTGAACACAGGAAGTGGTAATACAGATGTTATAATTGCCTTCATTATAACAATGTCCTGTAACATTTCAGCTGATGTTGGCTGCATGTCGTTACCCCTGGAAACTGTCCATAAAATCTCTATTTAAAAACAAAAAACAAAAAGCACTTCTAATGTTGAAAGGGCGCCTTTGTTCTTGGAGTACGTGTTAGAGGATGTGACTCTTTATCGTCACAGACCAGTCATTGTTTTACGAGCCATGTTGTACTCAGTTGAATGGCCTCAGCCGTGTGTTTGCTCTCTAAACATGCCCTATGACCATAAACACATCCAACGTTCCGTGTTTCATCCCGTAGCGGGTTTTTCTCTACACACAAGTTTTCACCAAGAGTTGCTTTCTTAGTGTTTGACTCTATAATCCAGTGTCTCTCATTTTCAAGCTCATCTCTTGTGGCTTGTCTGTCATTCTCCAAATCACTGTCTTTAAGATAGCAGGGGAAGTTTGTAACCAGCTCTGTCTGTCTGTCTGTCTGTCTGTCTGTCTGTCTGTCTGTCTGTCTGTCTGTCTGTCTGTCTGTCTGTCTGTCTAG
>JAQMYF010000015.1:12487394-12504426 GCA_030014195.1 Neosilurus mollespiculum
TAATGAATAAATACTAATACTACTACTTTTACATTTATACTAATACTACTTATACTACTTTTACATTTATACTAATACTACTTATTACTTTATATTAATGAATTTTATATTATATATATATTATTAAATATTATATATAAGTGTATATTATATTAATAATTAATGAATGAATACTAATACTACTACTTTTACATTTATACTAATACTACTTACTTTATATTAATGAATTTTATATTATATAAATTTATATTTATTTAATGAATAAATACTAATACTACTTATACTACTTTTACATTTATACTAATACTACTTACCTTATATTAATGAATTTTATATTATATATATTATTAAATATTATATATAAGTTTATAATTAATGAATGAATACTTATACTACTTTTACATTTGCACTTCTGAAAAGTGTTGTTTACTCTGAGGTTGAAGCAGTGACGTTTTCATTCCAGTGTTGGCTCTTTGTCCATGTTTCTAAATCTAAAAAGGCTTTGGTTGTCCTGTAGACAATATTGAAGAAAACACAAAGAATGAGAAAATAGGTGCGTGAGACTCTTATTGTGTCAAGACACTAAACCTGGTATTCCTGCTTCTATGCTCACCATGTCCACCATGTTGCACTTTTTTTCGGAAAGGTATGGTATGTCCTTCAGGTTATATTAAATAGCTACGGACATTTTGAAATACAAATAATAAGTAGCTCCTCCTTCGTGATTATCGACTCCAAGGGCTCTCCTTATTGGTTGTGCTTGAAAATGCTTGGAATTAATTAACTTAAAGTTGAATTGGAGTGAAATCCAAGTAATAGCTGTAGGGAAAGAAAACCTCTTGCCCCGAAGTTTTTCGATATTTTCAGATTAAATTTGCACCCTCCGGGCTCCCGAGTGGCACATCCACAATGTGCGCGACTGTCAACCCAGAGATCGCAAGTTCGAATCCGGGTTGATGCCACAGCCATCCGTGACCGGGAGTCCATGGGAGCTAATTGGCCGAGCTCTCACGAGAGGGAGGGATGGCATACGCTCACTTCCCTGTCACTCACAGCGATCACCAGCTGATCATGGGCGTCTGGGAGCTCATTCATACGAGTGGGCGGATAGCGCTTTCCCTCCGAGTGTTAGGCCACTCCCAAATACGCATGCGCAACAGTCCGTAAAGAGGCGGGCAGTAGCATCATATGTCATGGAGGGGGCGTGTGCTTGCTCGCGCCCCTCCCTGGTCGGTGGTGGTCATGTGATAGGGAAGGCAAAAAGTTGATGGGTGGGAATTAGAAATGACTAAATAAGGGAGAAAAATGGGGGGAAAATCCCCCCCCCAAAAAAAAAAAAAAAAACTAAATTCGCACCCTCCCAGCTGCTTTAGAAATTGGTTTCCTGTTTATTTTCATCCAGGCTGGCTTGCTACATTGTCTTAGCAACCTTCATCCATTGCTGTTAATTCGAGAATGTGTCGGCAGGACTCATGTTAACTTTTCACTTGCCTCAGGGTTCAGCCTTGATGAGCCCATCGATTCTGACACCATGACATTTCCCTCCTTGCCCTCTCTTGCGCTCGCCAGATGGGGCATGTCTGTATGTCAGCGCATCCGGATTCACCCTTGTTTCTTGACCAACTTGGATTACTGCTCTTGTCTTTAAACCGTTCATACAGATGCAGTCCAGGACATCCAGACCATGCTGAAACTTGAATTGCATGTACCATCATTCCCTGCAACCAAACTGCTGAAGATTTACCCAAGACATTCACAGTCTCACGTTGCTCTTTGTCTTGGGTCATAGGTGTGGATCCCAGCAAGGCTTTGATGCTACTGCTAATTTTTTGACCCTGTTTCCTGTCATTATTCTCCTTGAGGATGTTTTCTGCTTTGAAGATGGCTACCCTGATATGGCTTTTGGGTGTTCTCTGATAACTATTTTAGTGAATAATCTGGTAAATATTCTCTGACCAGCCATAACATTAAAAACATGTACCACTTGTCAGAAAGGTTACTGCCCAGGAGTGGGGCATATTAAGCAGAAAGCGAATAGTTGATGTGGTGGAAGCAACGAAAATTAGCACGTGTAAGGAACTAAATGACTTGAGTCTGTTCATCTCCAAAATGGCAGACCTTGAGTGGTGTACATGGTATACAGTGTTAAATATGTACCAAACGTGGTCCAAGGAATGGAGAACAGCATACTGGCAAGGGGGTCATCTGTGCCCAAGGCTCACTGGTGCATGTGGGGAGTGAAGGTTAGTACATCTGTTCTAATCCCATGGAAGGGTTACTGCTATATGTTGGACTATGATGTATAACTGAGCACACAGTGCACTGCAGCTTGCTGTGTCGGTTGCTGCCTAACCACAGACCAGTCAGGTGGTGTTAATGTTATAAATCTGATATTAACGGAAATTGTTTGTTGTGATTTCACAATTTTCTCAGTTCTGTGCAAGAAGGGTTTGATAGCATATCCAAACTATTGTCTCGGATGAATCCTCAGACCTATTCTACGATGTGTGTAGTCTGGCATTCATTCAATTTTCCACTCATAGCATTAGTTCCTACTTGTTATTTCTTCCCCTGCACTGTTTGGTGTGCAAATATGAACTAAAAGTCCGTTGATTTCCATGGTTTCATCTTATCCTGTCACACAGGACCTCTGGTTACTTGTGTATCTGTTTAGGTCTGATGTCAATAGCCATTTCCTGGCTATTCATTTAGTGTTGCCAAATTAGAGATTTTATTACAAGGTTTGGTGTTTGTTTTTAGATCCCTTCAGCCTAGCGACACATCGAAGAACTTTTCAGCATGATGCCAACTGTCTTGAACTCAGTTTGGCTCTCAAGCTCACATCACAGCTGCTGTTATACGAGTTTACAAAGCAGGTCTCACCACCGGTGTATGACGTCTGACTGGAAATTGTAATTATTCGCTGATAAACATGATCCCACCCATGATTGATCAGTTTGTTCTGCGTGTGACCAAACACTTATAACCCTGGTTGCACCCACAACCAATCAATGGTCACCACTTTCCCACCATTTCATCTCTTTGTTTTAAATTCAGTACTGCAGCATGTTGCAAAGACAAGACCCAGAGATACGGTCATTTCACTAGTCAAACTGGCCATTCTAGAAATCATTTCAAACTTGAAGTAAATTTTTTTGGGGGGCGTAATTGGGTCGAGCTGTTGCATGGTGGCCTCTTTCACTTTCCTGTCTTTGCTGAATTAGCATATCTGGATCATAAACATTTTGCATGTTAAGAGAGAGAGACTTTTAGCTGACTATTAAAAAAAATAATGATAGTGTATGGCAACCAACAATATCTTTTTTTTTTTTTTTTTTTGTATAGCCATGGGGATTATATAACATTTTGTAATCATACTACCATAACGATTCTGAGCTTTGTAAGTGGAAATTGTGAAAATGAGATTTAGTGTACAAGCCACAGGAATGATCCTACCAGAGCTCAGTACAAGCAAACAGATTAGCACAAGACAAGTGTGACTCGATGAGGGAGAGACTAGGACGTCGGGGGGGGGGTCTTGAACTAATATATTTGAAGGGTCAGACATACTTTTTTTTCTGCTCTCCAGTTAAAATTCATGTTCCGTGGACATCGCAGCCACTGCTACTCGACTCTGTGCCTGGCACTTATGGCACTCCACAATGGGATCCGTATCAGGTGTCTGTAAGCCGAGATCCAAAGACTGCCAGCCCGGCTAGTCTGTGTCACCCAGCAACCACAAATTTAAGTCATCAAAGAAGTCGTACGTTGCATTAATTATTCATGAATGTCAAGCATTTGGAGAAACGAGTGATGTAAGAGAAGGAACAGCAGACACACTGAGAATGCCCATCTGCCCCGGCGTCAAGAGGAGCATTTGCCAAAATGGCGCCGGGGTAAAAGAGCAAAAACAAAAAACCATGCTTGGTATCTTTTTGTTTCATTCATACTCAGGAACTCAAAGGATTCATCATGTGAAATGTCAAAATGACAGGGAGCATTTGGTATCTATTGTCATAAAAAAGAAAAAAAATCTGTAGAATGAGGCCGATTACATCATGATAGAAACAGATTAGCAATTCTCACAGAAAGTGTCAGAATGTCAGAATTGTTTGGCGAGAGAAATGGGGGTTGGGATTTTCCGCTGCAGGAAGAGTCTCTTGGTGTTTAAAGACTGCAGTCCTGCGGTCGTTCATCATTGTGGATAGAGTGAGTTCAGCCGCAGACAATTTGTACAGAAGAACCAGTTAATATAACTGACTGTAAAGACTCTGACCGCCACTGCAAACACACTCTTCAGTGCACCATCACTCCTATCGCAGGATGTTTTTCCATTTCAGTGTTCCAGAGCTGATCTTTATTTATTTGGTTGTTTATTTATTTATTTCAGTGTAGAAATTTCTTCACCAGTTCCACTCTTGGAGTTGATGTCCTTGAGTGTTGGTGCTTCACTGACAAGGTTCCTGCTAGGCTGGATAGTTGACTGATGACCTGAAGAGATGTGGCACTGCACAGTTTACAAATTCAGACCTTTTACGTATTCTATTTGCTTTATCAAAACAGGATGTAAACCCATTGATCTGTGATTACTTTAATGAAAGCATGTGCTCCTCTGCTTGCTTAGGAAGGAATCCAATTAGCCAATCGTATGGCAATGTTAAAACTGGTACCAGATGCCAGAGTTCTGCAGACAGAATCACATTGTTGATGAGGGAGGTCAGAGTAGAAGTAGCCAGACGGAAGTGAAAACTGATGTGATCTTCTGCAGTTGCAGCACATACATCTCACAGTTTTGTGTGGTTGATGTGCTGCAACTGCAGACGGTCATATCAGTTTTCACTCCCATCAATGAAGATCAGCTGCTTGAGACTATAGATGGCACAGAATCAACGAAACTGTACAGGTGAAGATTGGAAAGAACACCCGGCCTTTATCTAAAATGTGTTTCTGTTATGGACAGTCAGTCCTGGGTTCAAGTTCCAGCTGGGTGGAGTTTGCTTGTTTTCTCCGTGCTGGTGTGGGTTTCCTCTGGGTACACAGGTTTCCTCCCACAGTCCAAAGACATGCATATTAGGCTAATTGGCTGTTCAAAATTGCTCATAGTTAATAGTGTGTGTGTGTTGGCCCTACAGTGGTCTGGCAAGCTGTTTATGGTGTACCCTGCCAGTATCCCTGCGACCCTGTTAGGATTAATCGGTTCAGCACATGGCTGAGTGAGTGAAATTGTTTCTGTTACGGTCGTCGCAGAGTATAATCTGTTCTAGTTGGCCTTGCTTGTTTCTAACCTGTCCTCTGTTAGCCAGTAAAGGTTGTACATGTGTAGTAGTCAGGCAGCTCCCGTTCTTTAAACTCAGAACCTCCTGAAGTTATAAACCAGTTAGTTCTTCAGAGTAAAGCTTCACTCTTACATAGCGGAAGTGACTTTGATTTTTTGCCTTCCGGGGTAAACCGTTATTATTCCGTAAGTGTTCCGAACACCTCCACTGGAGTACATGGGAGGAAGGAGCTACTTTGCATTCCTGGTAGGGCATGTCTTCCATTGCCAATGTTTGGTTGTGTTGAAAATTCTCTTGGTCACATGTTAGATCGTTGCAACCGTGAAGGCAGCCAAGAGGCATACGTGGCTTACCTGATGCTACCGTGGTACGTGGAACAGCGACAGCCATATATGCATTGTGGTTACTGCCACTATACATGACATTTCTAAGGCAAGTGCATATTTCCTGTTCCCATATTTGTGCGGCAGGCCACCCCCAAACTCTGCCAGAATGGTCGTGGATTGGCCACGGTAATCTCCGGCAGGGTGCTCACGTATTAGCCAGCTATGTGAGACCTTAGCTTATTCTGCTCAACACTGTGATACAAGTTTGAAGTAATATTTTGTGGAAGTTTTGTTTCACTGCGCGCAGTCATGCTTTCCTTTCTGTGTGTGGAGTGTGTGCTTTAACATTACTGTAAACCTGAAACTCCAGAGTGAGAGCAGGTGCAGTACAGGGTGGAGTACACACAAGCCTAACGAGTTAATGTTCACTTGGGTGATGCAATGTGTTAAGCTTATATGTTTCAGTTATTGTGTTTGTGTGAGGGTGTGTATGTGTGTGTGCGTGCACTCACAAGTTAAATGATAGTTAAATCTGGCCAGATGGCTGTAAGAGAGCTGTTTTTCCACTCGAGTGAATCACCGGCCTGCTGCTAAAGTGATTTCCGTCAGACGCAGTAGCTGCAAGGGCTATCACCGACTGCCTACTCGACTGAGAATAATAAACTGTTATAGACCCTCTGTACCTGCCCACGTATGCAACCTGTGCACTGCCGTCATCCTTACAGCGCATCCGCACACAGGCGTCATCAACCCAGAATACATCACACAACCACCCATGTGTACCCTCAACATGTGTTTTAAACTTCCCTCTAAACTTTGCTCTGTTCTGAAATGTGTATTTTAGAGAGTTTGTCCTAATTTTAATTAATGTTTACTAGAACATGAGTCACTGTCGAAATTAGAGGTTGTGAGAAGTCACTCAGACGGGTAAAGCTTGTGAAACGGCATAGCAAGCCGCCCTGGATCAAATAAATGATCTGCTCGCTGATAAGGGTTTTGAACACGTGCGTAATGAATAACGAACACAAAAGCATTTGGTAAAGGTAATGATGATAATTAGAATCTTGTGCTTTCTTATCTCAACCGCTGCGTCTGTGCTAAACCATAAAAATTGGCTCATTTTCACACAGACATATTAGGAAGGAAAGCCATTATAAATTACTTTACAGCATGTTATGCATGAGAACGAGGCAGGAAGTCCAACTGCACCCGTATTCATAAAATCACAAGATTTCCCAAATATTCATTTCCCAGGGATGTGTAATGTACAGTGTAAGTAGGCTGAGGGACTTAAATTTAAAGCAGACCATTAGTTGTTCAGATCCTCATCGAATTTTACGCTTTAACACTGACACTCAAACAATCCAGAACCAACTCTAGCGTGCATAGAGCCAGATGTATGGGTGACTTTGGGGCTGACCTGCAAAATCACCTGACCTCAGTCTCATAGAAATCCTGAAATGCTAATTTTGGAATGCCCACCAAGCCTGAGGCACATAATTGATTTAGTGTCTATGAAATGGGAACGTAAAAAAAGCACGCTAAAATAAGACTTTCATGGTCATTTAAAATTTTTTTTAAATCATACCTGACACTAGCGAGCAACACACCTGTGAGCAGGTGCATAGGCTAAGAGCTGTGTAACCGAGTCTCTTTAAACACCATTCAGAGTTTAAATATATAGTACATGGAGACATAAAGAAAAGTAAACTAAAACAAAGATTTTAATCGTTTATATGTAAATATTTTAACCATGACAGAGACAGGTCAGTTGAGCTCTGCAGCTAGTACCCCTGTGTACCTAATGAAGTCTTTGACATTCTCGGCATTTGGCAGACGCCCTTATCCACAGCGACTTACATTTTTTTAATACAACTGAGCAATTGAGGGTTAAGGGCCTTGCTCAAGGGCCCAACAGTGGCAGGTTGGTGGTACTGGGATGTTTGAGCCTACTTATTAGGAATTTAGTATACTACACAGAAACATAAGTAATCTGCAGTCGGTAAACATGCCTGCTCCTAGTGACGTTACAAACTTTGAGTCTCTACCAGTGTGATTCAGTCATTATCCACTCTGAATAATGTTTATTTTAATCCTGAGGTAGTGGGCCAATCAGATCGTGCCATTCCTCTGTAGCTTAAACTAATCAGTGTTATTTACTTCACCTGTCAATGGCCATAATGTTTTTAAAGTTATGTCTGGTCACTGTGTATTGATCTTTGTGTAATTGTGGGGAGAACTCAGGGTGGTTTAACTAGAGCTCCATGATTGTAAGACTTTACTGTAATTCCTGAAACACCAGAAATTGTATCATCTCCAAACTGGATAATGATATGATCCCAACTAGCGGAGGGGAGACAGAACTCTGATATCCCGGTTAAAACCTCTGATCTGTGCTTTCCTAAAACAGTACAACGGAAGCTGAGGGAGGGTCTGAATCTGAATCCTGAATGTCAGTAACTGAAAACAAGATCATTAACTTGCATTGATGTGAAATTTTTCTAATCCCAAAAAACAATCTCAGAATACAGTTTTACTTATTTATTGTAAACATTTTAACCACCGGAACTTGCACTGAAGGTTAGCTAGCAGGTAGACCGATGGTGCTGTCCACATGAATGAACTGTATGCTGGCTCATGTACTCATGTTATTCTTGCTGGTGACAATTTAAAGATTTGTGTGGGTTTTTTAATTCTTTGTGTGACTTGCTATACACTGGCATGCAAAACGGACTGTGTCTGTTATAAGCTAGTTATTGATGCTATGGATGGTGTTTTGCCACATTAGTGCCGTGGTTCATGCTGCACTGAGTTTCTCCTTTTGTGAGAAAAGCCTTTTTGTTGTTATCATGATGAGGAAATCCGCTGAATCTGTTCCTCCTCAGTGTGTTGCACAGATGTAGAGGCAGCACTGCAAAGGACGAGCGCTCAGCCTGTAGAGTACGCTTCCTTCCTTTGCATCTCTTTTTTACCTTCCTGTTCTCTCCCCTCTCTTGTCGTCTCTTCTGAGGGAACTGACTTGATAAAGGCTTCTTGAACGCATGCCGGATTTCCTGAAGTCTTCCGTGTGCTCGCTGTTTCTTTAATTCATTTGTCCTTTCGTCCTGCGTTTCTTTCTGTATCGTTCTCCTCCCCCACATGCCTCACAAAGCCTAGGCTCGACTGTCCTAGGCTGGACATTGGCCAGAACTCTACAGCCTGTGGCTCCTTTTACTTGCTCTTGGTTGGAACGGACAGATTTATAGTCAAAGACCCCACTTCCTTTCTCTCACTAGCAGTACAGAAGGTTTTACCATAAATTCCTTTGTGGATTTTAACCAAAATTTGGCACACAGCTGTTTTTTTTAAGGCTTTTTCTGTTGTTTGTGTTGCCAGATTGGTTACCCAAGCTGACCTCATACTTCTGTTTTGGCACCATAATTTAATCCTCTCTAAGGATAGTAACAGCTTGTATGTAGGCAGATAGAAACCTGTTCATTTTCTGAAAAGCCCAATCTGGTTGAGTTATCAGGTGACGCCATGAGACTCCCATTACACCCAGCTTATAATTGCATTAGCATTTCTAATGGCTTTAGGTCAAAAATACCTCTCACAGACCTATGAGTGCTTAGGGTAAGCACATCGAAATTGAGTTAGATGTAGCTTCCTTTCGGTGGTATTATATTGCAGAGGTTTGCTCAGCAGCCATTCACAGCGTGCAGCCATCCAGCTAAATCATCAGTATTCATCAAACGCACCATCACTTTTTCATATATCCGGTCTTAGACAAACAGGCCAGTGACAGACTGAGCTCCCTCACCTCATGCGCACCAAAACTCAATTCCCTTCTGTATTCTCACACTTCCTCCCACAGGACCAGTTCGAGAACATCGACAAGCACACACAATGGGGCATCGACTTCCTGGAGCGCTATGCAAAGTTCGTGAAGGAACGGCTGGAGATAGAGCAAAACTATGCAAAACAGTTGCGGTGAGTATTTAAATAACCCAGCATCAACACACGGCACACAAGGGGATGGGTCAGTGTTCATTTTGTCATAGTCAGTAACTTGGAATTGTTCCTGGTTGAAAGTCACATTTTAGTTTTTGTTTTTTATTTTTGTGATCAGTGGAAGTTTTTCCTCTAAATGTGGGTCAGTGCTTTAGTCATAATTTTTGCAGTTTTGTGATGCAGTAATAGATTTTGCTGAAGGATATTTCTCCTGGCTGTAAAACTTCCTTACACCGTAAACATACCTAGTACTGTGTGTTGAGTCGCCTAAAGAATGTGTTCCTGACTTCCTGCACTTCTTTTACATGCATCCTATAACATGCCTAAAAGTTTGTTAGGAAAAAGTGCAGTACAGTCATGTGTATGTGCTGGTGTCATGTGCTTTACAATTTCCAGTTTAGTTATTTTCTTGCTTTTACCTACAGTCTTCACCACAGACCCTGCAGGTGAATGTAAACCCACAACTAACATTGTTTATTTACAGTGAAAGACGGACAGGTCCGAAAGCATGATTCAAAACATGTTAAATGTAATAAGCAAAAGCGATGAAAATGCAAGATGCAAGTAAATAAACCAGATCAAAACTGGAATGTCAGCTAAAAAATGAGAAGGTCTTGGGTCAGATATGAAATGACTAAACACAAACTAAGTACTTTGCAGTGCATTTGTAAAGTAAGAGTCCTTAAGTTGTTGTCCAGGTGTGATTAATCATGGGCATCGTTAATCTTGAGCCCCGGTGCACTCTGGGAAATGTAGTCCAGGATGTAAGACCCAGAAATGTGGCTTGGAATCACAGTTCAGCGCAACTGCTCTGTATGCCCAAACAGAACCAGTTATTTTGTCGCATTGTTACTAGTCAGCGCATGATGAAGAGGGATATTTCCGACTGAATATCTCACTAAGATATTTTTCTTCACATCACAGTTTAGTCATATAAAAATGAATCATTGAATACATAACATCAGAATTTTGATTGACAAAATTACCATTGGGTTAAGTGAATGCAGATGACCATCATAATTTTCTGGTATTTTAATTAATACTTTCATGTCCTGTTCATTAAAGCCATTTTAATTATGATGATAATTTTTATGATGGCCTGTCATTATTATGCCTGCAGCAACGTTTTTTAAGAGCTCACAAAACAGCAGGCTATCTGATTTAACGTGCCAGTTAGCGGCTTTCCCACAGTCCACAGGGCAACATTCCGTACTTTGTATTGGAAACGACAAGGTTTAATATATGTTTGTATTAAATTATGTATGTGTGTGTCTATATATATATATATATATATATATAAAACGGCAACTAAAATTGTTTCAGTGAGATTGTAATTGATGGATGATAATTGATTTGAGGTAACTTGTGGCCACTCCCACACAGTTAGTCAAGCTTGGATCATAAAGGAAAATCTGACTCTTTTGATACCTTTGAGTCAGATATTCTGGGGTAATCAGCCTTTAAAATAAGCCCATGTATTAGTTACGACACTAGTTTTAGCTGGCTAACGTTTGTGCTGATTTATTGCTTAATGTATTACTGCATCTTAACAGCTTTATTGAACTGAATTAAATATAAGGACTACAAGGTTTACAAAAACATTGCAACATTAAAAAGTTAACCCATTAGGGCGGATGCAAAAGAAGGAGCATGTGGACGTGTCAGCCTTTATTTAAGACTTATTATAAAAGTTGACACACACACACACACACACACGCACACAAATACAATATTATATATATAATACAAAAATATAAAGTGAAGAAAAATCTGCTTTTAGATTTCAATGCCTAACAAGCAAGCCAGAGACAGCAATGATGAGAAAACCCTTTTGAGACGAGGAAGAATCTCTTCGAGGAGCCAGACTTGAAAGGGAACTCTTCCTCTTCTGGCTGTCACTAGATAGCATGATTATATAATGTGCACTCGTTGAAGAGCTCAGCACAGGCCATGTTACAAAATGTTTAAGAGCAAACATTTTGCAGTAGTATTTTTCTCTCACAGAGACTTAAATCCAGAAATCTTCATTCAGCAGCTGTATACAGCAGCTTTAATAAAACTGTTTCCTGTTTAATATTTGAAGGGAAATGCATTCACGTTGCATGTTTGATAAAACCGAGAAGCTGATAACTGATGTTTGTAGATCAAACTCCTTCACAGTCAGACATAATTAGTCGCAGAGGTAGTAAACCGTGCACGTAAGGAAAAATCAAAGAATTAATCACATGCCCTAAATTTGCTCCAGGAGAGGTGTAAGGCTGCAGCTGGGGCCTCCCGTATCTCTTCTTGTCCTACCCTCCTCTTTACTTTGCTTTTAAGGAAGTAAGACCTCCTGCCCTCCCACTGGGATTTCCACTGTTGCCTGGATACAGCAGCTGAGTCCCTTCTCAGCCCTATGAAAGTCTAGTCATACTGTGGTGAAACACGTCATTATACATGAGAGCAGAAGCCTAGAGTGAAGACACTGCCAGATACACACCTGCCGCTGAGACGCACCCAGCTGAAGGACAGCCAGTAATATTTTCAAAGGAGGGAAAATGATTAATGTTGTTATTAGGGGTATTTGCAGTCAAAACTAAAAATTTATACTATACTGTATACTGTAACAATGAGTAGTTGAACCCCACTCAGTTTATTAGGTCCAGTTCGTACATATCTTACCCTCGGTAGGGGATTCCTGACCTAGATCTCAACCGTAAATACAGAACAAACAGCACTCCTTTGATCTGAAGCTGCCTTGCTAAAGAGCACTTGGCACAAATTACACAAGGAAAAAGATGAGCTACAAGCCCGCCTACGTGGTGGACTAACAAGGAACGTGTGAGTAGTGGCCAGTGAAGGGATGGATTTTGTGTGTGTGGTTTTTACTTGTAGTGCACACATCAGCTGAGTGAGAACACCGATACCACTAAGTTTTAAAAAGTACATCATAAGGCTCGAGTATAAACTTTATGGCCATAAGTTTATGGACACCTAGATTTCACACCCATATTTAGGCCTTCGCCAAACTCTTGGCACAAAGCTGGAAGTATGCGCTTGCATAGAAAGTCTTTGTAGGCTTGAAGATTAAGGAAATGGGTCACCAGTTGGGCACGTGCAGTAGGGACTGGCTGTTCTGTATTAAAAATCTCACCTCTCTCTTCACCACAACTCAAGTGAGAGTAAGTGGCTGGCTAATGCCAAATCAGGCAATACAGCAGCTCTTTTTAAGGCTCTGCCATGTAGAAAATACCTCATTCTCCAGCCATATGTACTTATGTCTGTTTTCTCAAGCTCTTCTGGTTTTAAACGGGTGATTCTGCAAGAGCATTGGCCTTCCAAGGACAGACCCGTGCTCATTTGGCTTGACATATTTGACCTATTTCTAAGTTGTAAAGCCCAAACTTATTCAAGGCCATGTCTAGTGTTCAGAGGTACTTATTCTTTATCTTTGCGTGGATGGCAAAAAGGACACTTCGACTGGCTGATTGTAAAACTCTCTGTAATGGTGGATGTGTAACTTTTGCATGGCCAACGCGAAAGTTAACTTTCGTGATCAAACTGTGCGTGCATTGCTGGTGATGTAATCTCTTTAAGATTTCCTTTCACTGGAGCTAAGAGACCCAAACATTTTCCAGAACCACAATGCACCTGTGCCCTAGATAGCTTCATGAATACATGCTTTTACAAGTGAAACACAGCACAGAACCCGGACCTCAACCCACTGAACACCTTTGGGATGAACTGGAACACTGACTCCTCACCTGATTTCAGTAACTGACCTAAAGCTCTGGGGATAAATGAATGACAGTCCCAGCAGCCACATATCATCATCATCATCATCATCGTCTAATGGCAAGCTTTGCCTGAAGAATTGACCTTAATATAACACTAGAAGGGGGTGAAATGTTTAGCAAGCACAAATGTCTGAGGTTCTCAGTTGCTTGTGGCCATATGCTGACACAACACACACATTGCAGCTAAACATACCAAAGAAAATGGATGCTAAACAGATACAGTAATATTTTAATCTGGGTTGATCCAGAGACCTCACTCTGCAAAAAGAAGTAAATCCCTTCAAACCAAACAACCCCCCACCCCACCCCACCTACAGAGAGAAAATTGATTGGCCTCTCGTTTTCTGCTGAGTAGACCTATCAGGACCTTCTTTTTCTCTGTTACTCTCTCATTATGTTTTCCAGTCTCTCGCACTCACTCTCCTTCTTCAGAGAATCTTTGCACTCTTTTACACGTGCTTTTGCTTTAAAAATTTCTGTGAAATTTTCTGTAATTTGTGGCTGTCAGGGATCTGCTTTCAATGTGCTGGAGACTCCCGAGTTTTTCAGGAGAGATGAGATGTCTGATTGTATCAGTGTAGTTAAATAGCGAACTCGCTTGTCGTCCATTACATTGGGATGGCTGACACTTTTTAAGCTAGTCAATATTGTACTTTTGTATGATTTTATGATTTAGCTCTTGTGTCATCACAACCTTAAACCTGTCTCTTACTTTCCTGTTAAGTTACTAACCAGATTTCTGAAAAACTGCAAAACCTAACTTTACCTCTAACTGATACCAACTACTGACATAGAGGTTGTATGTTCTCTCCATGCATCTGTGGGCTTCCTCTGCTTACTCCGGTTTCCTCCCACAATGCAAAGACATGTATTTTAGGTACATTGCCCATACATGTGAATGTACCCCACCTCTCTCCCAAAGTCAATTGGGATTGGCTTCAGCTTTCCCTGACTGATGAGCAGCATAGTTAATGAACAGAAAGATTATATAGATTGTTTAATAGACGGGTCCATGTGTATGCATTGGTACGGTAGAGAGTGTAACACATTTGATGCATTCAGCAGTACTGTGGGACATCAGGTGTTAATGATGCCCACGGATTCTGGTATTCCACCTCTTTCACACATTCCCACACATATGATGTGCTGCTGTAAATCTTTGTGCTATAGACGATCCTAACATAATAAGGAAGTGTTGTGTTCCTCGTCTGTGTAATAATCGTAAGTGGGCTCTGGAGGAGAAGTGTTTTGACCTGTATAAATGGCTGTGAATTAGAGGAAGTGTGTTTAATGGAAGTACGTTTGGGCATTCAGGTGAGGGAAGAGAACTCATGTATTCCCCCCTACACACACACACACACACACACACACACACACACACACACACACACACACACTCATCATGTCTCTCTCGAGAGAGGAACGTGCCTAAACACAGCAGGCCCGATTATATCTGAGCTCATATTTATCAGACATTTATCTATCCTTTCTCCTCGTGTTTTTAGGAAGAAATGGGACAAAGGGAGGAGAATTTAACATAGTGTTGGGTTTCCCTTTTGTCTTTGACCTAGTTTAGCTTTCACAGTTTACTCACACTGTTCATGTACATGGTGTATTTTTGACGAATGCTAAATATTCCTTTAATTTTTGACCAACAGGAGCCTGGTGAAGAAATACTGCCCTAAGCGCTCCAAAGATGATGAGCCCAGGTATGTTATTCATATAAAATTTACTTATTTATGCTGTGATTTTTCCCTCATAGCTCTTCCACACACGCCTACACTCTCCACACACACACACACATGCGCTCGTGCGCCCTACGGCATTAACACATTAAATCATTATTTTAGCAGATGCACACATTCTTGCCAATTATTCTGTCCCTAGAACATGGAATGCTCCAGTTATTAAAGTCTTCACTGTGACTGTCGTATTTTCTAATTAAATCCCGTGCACTGTGTTTTTTAAGCTCCAAAGGGAGATTTGAATTCCTGTCTGAAATCAGGACACGGTCTACACCAGCATTTCATAAGAAGCTATGGACACTGTATAAAACATATTTTAAAAAAGGCTTAACAGCGTTTTGATGAATGTTAAAGTTACACCCCATCATGGCCTGTGGCCTGTGATCCATGGGAGGCCTTCACACCACGCAGTCGTCCGCAAGTGAGCCGTGTGTGAGAGCTCAGCTGTAAACAGGACGGGAGTATCGGCTAGCCGTCGCTTGAGCAGGCTCTCTTTTGCTCTCGTGAATTCCATTAGACGTGCATCATTAAACGTGGAGCACTCCTGTCTTTGGAACATTCCATCCCAAGCTACTGGAGCGGGAGGGATATTAAGAAGGCTTTTGATGATTTTGATGAAGCAGGCACATGCTTCGAAAACCTCGTCCTCCCTACAGGGACTGTGTGTGTTAGTTAGTAGGAGGGCTTTTAATAAAGTGAACCGGTCACAGTTGTCTGCCTGGCGGTCAGACAACATTAACACAAAACAGTTCATAAGAGTATATGCTACTGTAAGCTGTGTGTGTGTCTATGGCTTTGTGTAGGATTGTCTAGGTGAGATATGTGTGTATTTTGATCTGTGTGCATATATGGGGGTGTGTGTGTGTGTGTTTTGATCTGTGTGCATGTCTGTGTGTGTGTGTGTTTGTATATCACTTTGTGTATGTCTTTTTTGCTTTTCCATCAGTTTGCGTTGCTGTGTGTGTGTTTGTGTGTGCGTGCGCGCGCGCGTGGGTGTTAAGGTGTGGTGTGTGTATGTGTTAAGGTGTGTTGTGTATCTGTGTGTGTGTGTTAAGGTGTGTTGTGTATCTGTGTGTGTGTGTTAAGGTGTGTTTGTGTATCTGTGTGTGTGTGTTAAGGTGTGTTTGTGTATCTGTGTGTGTATGTGTTAAGGTGTGTTTGTGTATCTGTGTGTGTATGTGTTAAGGTGTGTTGTGTATCTGTGTGTGTTTGGTGTGTTAAGGTGTGTTGTGTATCTGTGTGTGTGTTAAGGTGTGTTTGTGTATCTGTGTGTGTGTGTGTTAAGGTGTGTTTGTGTATCTGTGTGTATATGTTTGGTGTGTTAAGGTGTGTTTGTGTATATGTTTGTATGTGTTTGGTGTGTTGTGCATCTGTGTGTGTGTGTGTGTGTGTGTGTTAGGGTGTATTTCTGTATTTGTGTGTGTTAAGGTGTGTTGGTGAGTCTGGATGTACTCACAGTGTGAACGCTTGCCTGAAAACGATTAACGCGAATTAGAATCATGCTGCATGTATGGAGATTTTTACAGATGCTGCTGATATTGCACATAGAAGTCACAGCTTTACTTGCCAACCACAAGTAATGTTTGTCAATAAAGTGAAAAGGAGGGACATGTTAACCCTATTGTCCTGCAGGGAATTGAAAATAGCATTTCGTAATGTTCCAGTTCCCTCTGTTTAGCTATCACACTGTTCACGAGTCCAAATTACTGCTCCTGAACACCCCTCTTCCAAGCGGTCCACGTGAATTACCCCTGAATGTTACGTGCAGCGATAACACTAATCAAACAAACCAGCCTTTCGGGGTCACATGCTCTTGGGTGTGGAACAAAACACCTACTGAGATTATACTCTCTCTCTCTCTCTCTCTCTCTCTCTCTCTCTCTCTCTCTCTCTCTCTCTCTCTCTCTCTCTGTGTCTAT
>JAQMYF010000015.1:12512596-12523285 GCA_030014195.1 Neosilurus mollespiculum
ATATATATATATATATATATATATATATATATATATATATAATTTTGGTATTTAAATTATTTTTCATTTAATTATTTTTTCCAAAAGTAAAATGGGAAAAACTAATTCTGAACTTTATATCATGACGTGTTAGTTTGTTTTTTATTTATTTAATCAAACTGCCTTTTTTTTATACAATAAATGGCGAATGATCTCATGCACAATAAAAATAAAATAAACACTAATCCTAAATTTAATGTGTTTTTTTTTTTGGTTTGTTTTTTTAAAGCAAGTTTACAGTCAGTTAGTTTATTTATTTATTTATTGAGACCATGCGGATATTCTGGATCCTTGCTGACTTTTTGGTTTGTTTCTGCCTCAGAAAGCTTGTTTGATGCTGATCCCACCACCCATCTGTTCTCTGCATGTTTTTAAATAGACTGCGATGCGTAACATGAGCAGTGTTTGACTGTTAATTGCACCAGGAGCGCCTGATGTATCGAACACACATGCGCAGATCTCACACATCCATTCTGTAATGGAAGAAATCACAGATACAGGTTTACACACCTGTTATTTTTCTGTTTATTATATCACTGAAAGGTCTCTCACCCACCTTGTTCAACCTCATAGGGTGTCAAACTTTCTGCCGTATTGCCATCAAACGGTTTATTTGATTCTGTGTAAGGTGAACATTTTGATGGATGTAGTGAAAAGTCCAGATGGATTTGTCAGTCATGATATTATTGGATTAATAGGAAGAATAAAAAATATTTTTAAGGTCTTTTCCTTTTTGTAAATAACGATGTTGTGTCAGGAATATCTTTTTCAAATTATTTATTTATTTATTTTCCTTTTACCCCATTTTTCTCCCCTACCACACTCGGAGGGAAATCGCTATCCGCCCCCTCGTACGAATGAGCTTACAGACGCTCATGATTGGCTGGTGATCGCTGTGAGTGACAGGGAAGTGAGCGTATGCCATCCCTCCCTCCCCTGAGAGCTTGGCCAGTTAGCTCCCATGGACTCCCTGTCACGGATGGCCGTGGCATCAATCTGGATTCGAACTTGCGATCTCCGGGTTGAAAGTTTTGGAAGCCGGTGTCAGGAAGTTCTCAGAGGAATACGTAATAGTGCATAGAAATGTAGTTTTGGCTCAAATGCTCCAATTAACACTACACTTTAATTGCGTTTCTTGCATGATACAGAATGTCCGTGTTTGTCCATGTTACAGTGTTTTTCTGGGAGAGGGAATTGCCACTGCTCTTGTTTTATACAGTGTGTTGTGTGTAATGTTGTGCAGCACCTCCAGGAGGGACGGAAGGCCCAGCAGTATCTGGAGCAGTGCTGGAAACAGATGGACAATGTGAGTATTACATTACAGGTGTGTGTTTGTGTGTGAGATAGAGAGAGAGAGAGAGAGAGAGACTGTGTGTGTGTGAGAGAGAGAGAGAGAGAGAGAGAGAGAGAGAGAATGTGTGTGTGTGAGAGAGAGAGAGAGAGGGAGATTGTGTGTGTGAGACAGAGAGTGTGTTTCTGTGTGAGAGAGAGTGAGTGTGTGAGAGAGAGAGAGAGAGAGAGAGAGAGGGTGATTGTGTGTGAGAGTGTGTTTGTGTGTGTGAAAAAGAGAGTGTATGTGAGAGAGAGAGAGAGAGAGAGAGAGAGAGAGAGAGAGAGAAAATTGAGTGAGTTTGGGTGAGTTTGTGAGGGAGAGAGAACGTGGGTGTGTGTGTTTGTGAGGGAGAGAGAGAGACTGACCTGCAGGCTGTACTGGATCTCCCCTCTGTCTGATTGGTGCGTATGTGTTTGAGAGAGTGAACGAGAGTTTTTCAGACTGAAGTATAATATCCGTTTATTTATTTAAGTCCATCAGTGATATTTTGTGCATTTCTAAAGTGAATCATGGTGGATCCAGGATTACACTAGCCATCCCTACACTGCACACATTTCTCTCTCTCACGCACACACAAAACACACACCGAGTCAGACACAGTGTGACTGAGAGCAGTGTGGAACAGTTAATGTATGCTCCAAGTCGAACTGGATTGTTTTTGCAGCTTTACGGTTAGTGCAAGTGCAAGCCAGCAGCAGCTGAATCTCGCATCCAGAGTGGCCGTGTTGTAATGCTTTAGGTATTCTTCTGTTGCACTGTCACAAAATTAAACCCAGATGTTCTTACCAACTCCAAAAATTTAATTTGCTGTCCACTTTATCTTCGTTGCTTGTTTGATTTGTTTACTCCATGCCTTGTATATCTATAAAAGTACTGTGGATTCTTGTTTGTCATCAGTTGAGGGTGAAAAGTTTCTGATGGGAAAAGCAGGCAGCCGACTGCAGGCATCAGTGAGCAGTGATTATTACTGCATGTGGAAATGAATCATATTTCACATCCACTAACCTGAAGTGTGTGTATGTGTGTGCTTGCATTGTCTCGGGTGAACGCGGCAGAGCAAGAAGAAGTTTGAGCGAGAGTGCAGAGAAGCGGAGAAATCCCAGATGCTCTATGAGAGGTTAGACAACGACATCAATGCCACAAAGTCAGAGGTGGAAAAGGTAAGCACGAAGCTGTCAGTCATCATGGGTTTAGTCCCACCCACTTTCTTCTGATCTCACATCTTGTGAAATGGCTTACAAATGCAGCTCATGCAGACTGGTCTGTCTGGCTGTCTGCGTTATTATTTATTTAACCTTATACAGTAACTAGATTTATTTATATGGGACCCGATCCAGCAAAATAACTCAGTTGTTCCACAGGGAAGTTTTTATTGACAAGCCAGAACACACACACATACACATTTCTTGTTCGGACGCCTATAGCTGTCTTTATCTCCCAGAATCTCTCTTCTGAATAACATGAGTGAGTAGTCCACTTGAGCTCTCTGGTAGTCTCTGATACACATTATCGCAAAAATCCGTGCAAAACAGGTCCCGATGCATGAAGTGCCTTCAACAGCAAACTGACTGGCGAAAGTTACTGTTCGCTCTGTTTGTTAGCAGTTACGAGCTCTTAGTTTTGTTTATATTTTGACTTGTATGCTAAAAATGGTACCTTCTGACCCTTTTTGCCAGATCGATATAATACTGGTGCAGTTTAAAGGAGTTCTTTTCCCCCTCCCAGGCCAAGTCCCAGCTGTATTTGAGGACCCACATGGCAGATGAGAGTAAGAATGAGTATGCAGCTCAACTGCAAAACTTCAATGGAGAACAGTGGAAGCACTTCAATGTGGCTCTCCCACAGATCTACAAGGTAAGTTTACTCTCTTCTGCTGTATTATATTTCAATAAACAGCATACATGGGGGTGGTGCAGTGGCGTAGTGGTTAGCACATCTACCTCACAACAATAAGGACCTGGGCTTGGCAGGGGCGTTTCTGTGTGGATTTTTCAAGTTCTCCCCATGCTTGCATGGGATTTCTCAGGGCACTTCGGTTGGTTCCCTCCCACAGTTCAAAGACATGCACTTTAGACTAACTGTCTGTTCCAAATTGCCCCCACGTGTGAGTATGAGCACGAATGGTTGTGAGTGTGTTCATCCTGTGATGGCCTGGCAAGCAAGGATGGATCAGAAAGGATGATTCAATTGTTTTTGCTGTGCACTAAAGACATATATGTGTGAGATTAAAGGACGGATATGAGACATTATTTACATGTAGATGTGATAAACAACACAGGACAGAACACAAACATATTCATGTGCCGACATCATGTGCTTTCAAATGTTTTGTAGAATCTGCAAGACATGGATGGGCGTCGGACGGTGAAACTGGGAGAGATGTACCGGAGCTTTGCCGAGGTGGAGAGGAAAGTCATCCCAATCATTTCCAAGTGCTTAGAGGGCATGGTGACTGCCGCCAAAAACGTTGATGAGCGCAAGGTGGGAGTACTACACAAATAAATATCTCCACTGCAGTACAGAATGATAGAGATGATTTTCCCTGTAGGAAATCTGTGTACAAACATCAAACACTCCTCTAGTGTGAAGGGGAAAGCTGGTGATACAGTGAACCCAGTGTTATTAATGTTACATACCACGTTTGGAGATTGTAATATTATACTGCCGCAGAGAGACTGAGCACGACCAGTATTTTTTGCAATATTGTTTTTTCTTTATTCATTATCATTTTTATTATCTTTTATCACTCTCAAGGTGTACAGAAAAGTCTGTCATCAATATTTTTGTGTAATGTATTATGACATGCTCCCTCTTTTCCCGTTTTTTTTGGGTACCACATTCTCATTCAGAACAAAAATGATCAAAATCAGTTCATTATGGAGCTAAAGTGATATAACTGGCAACCATAAAATAGCTAAACACTGCAACCCTATAGAGCAGAATCAAAGTAAATTACTTGTTTTTGCCAGTTATAAGTGCATCTGTGCGCTTAATACACTTGTGACTGTTTACCTCAATAAGTCTAAAGAAAATGACGGAATAATAGGGCCTAACGTTAGGTTATGTTGCCGGAGGTGATTAGTGTTTACACTAATACTATTGTCATAACATTAGTTACTTTGTCATTAGTGGAGGAATTTGAATTAAAAAACTTAGCTCTTCTGAGTCTTTGGACACACACATGCTCTGTCTAACTTGACGACGAAGTTGAACTTCTTATGATCTTATTAGATCCTGTTGTTAGACTGACTGGAAAGTTCTTGTCTATGTAAATGTAATGATTATCGTAATATTACTTTAGTACGATTTCCATAAGCTCTCAAAAGTCACGTGCAAAAATCTGTCAGCGGACAGACAAACACACACAATTTCCATCCGCATGAAAATTGTCGAATCACAGTACCACAGTTCCACGTTGCTCACGCGAAAGGTAATTAAGTCAAATTCATGCACAATAGTCCATTTGTAATTTAGCTTTAGTAAATAGCAATACGTGAGTGCCAGTTGAAATGTAACTACTCAGCTGTCGTATAATTTATGCCACACATAGTAATTTTAATTAGAAAATAAGGACAAAAACAAGTAAGCTACAGTTGATTTACAGTGGTGTTAGTTCTGTGTGGAGGACTGGATTAAAATCCTTTCAGTTCTGTGTGCAGGATTGATCAACACTTATCTCAAACATTTAGTTGGTTATTACAGCACAAGGGGGACTCGAACCCGGGACCTCCTTGCTGTCAGGTGGACGTACTTGTTTTAAATTATATTCGTGCAGAAATATCGAAAGTTCTAAAGGGTTCACAAACTGTCACACACCATGGTATGTTGATTCAGACCTGTTTTTCTATTTCAACTGACAAAGGTCATCTGACCAAAAGCTTTGTTAAACTCTTTGAACAAAACAGAATAACAGAACTGAAGCATTTGTCTGTGGATTATTACGGGTAAATATTAGGACAGGGTGTAGCAGCGGCCCTACATGGTTACATGTGAAGTAGGACGGTGCTTTCTGTCTAAGTTGTTGAGGGGTTGTTTCTACTAGCCCTGAATCATTTCTGGGAAGGAGTATTTGGGGTATGATAAACATGCTCAGAAACAGCGACGGGTTAGGGAGGAAGCTCCGCATCATTGCCAGGATTGCACAATTCTTCCCATGATGCTCTTTATGCAGTCTTCAACCTCTCATTCTGCTTTTAATTGGCTCAATTTCACTCTGACTCTATACTTCCACCCACAGACTGGACTGCTTCCATATATTGTCCACGGTGGAACTTTTGAGTAACGATTATGTGTACGCACTAGTATTCCTGTGAGTAGCTCATCCTTTCCTGGGGGCTTTATAATATTCTCGAGAAGGACTGCCGAGATGATCACATCTTTTTACCGAAAATCCCACGTCTGTGATTGTATAAATTTAAAGGCATGTGTTCATACTGAAGCCTGTAGCAGTTTTATACATAGTGTTTTTTTTAGATATAAATAAGTGTGAGATTAGCAGTGTATAGTTTTTTAACCTAATATCTGTTTTACACAGGACTCCTTAATTGTGGTCGAGTCATTTAAGTCTGGGTTCGAACCACCGACTGATTTTCCCTTTGAGGACTTCAGTCAGAACATCCAGCGCACAGGGTCAGACGGCACCATCAGTACTCCCAAAAATGACCCGGGCAGACCTGACCCCAAACACGCAATCGGAAAAACCAAGAACAAACTCTGGTTGTTTGGCAAAAAGCCCAAGGTAAGACATGCGCATAGGCATATTGACTTGCATAGAATAACATGGCGATGCTAACCACATACCTGACTATCCGTTCGGCTGTTGGTGGGATGTGTTTAAATCAAGTGCACCTGCTTTCAGAGCAGGTTATACAGTATAAAGTCTTACAAGCCCAGTACAAGACTTTAACCTGCTCAGGCAGTAAAAGTAATGACAATCATTAACTTGTTATTTGTGGTGTTAGGACTTGCACTTGCTGACTAGAACTCATTTTATATGTCCATTCATTCCATTCAGCACTTTCTTTTTCCATTTGTTATGGGTGTGTGACCATGGTCAGTCTTTTCATGCTTTTTTTTATTTGCAACCATTGATTGTCCTTCATTCAACAGTCAACCAGGTTAATTGTGCTTCTAACCACATATTTAACTCTTCAGCTTATAAACCATTTTGATTTTGATTGATTTGTTTGCTTTTTGTTGTTGTTGTTGACGACAAGTGTTTCTGTTGCCCCAGCTCCCCCCACCCGCCCCTCCCCCACCCGTTCCTAGTGTCTTCTTTGCCCATTTTCAGTCTCCTAAATTCCCCACTGAGCGAATATCATACTGTCTCAATGAAATGAGAACAGTTACATCCAAGATCCAATCGTTCCGGGGTCCAAAGAGAGGGGTAAGAGCTGCTGGGTGTCTGTGTGCGCTTGTAATGTACGTCTAACGATATTTGTGTGCATTTTGTGGTGCTTTTGTTTGTTTATTCCCTTTCCAAGCGTATTTTAAATCTATGTTAAGCTTATTAATAATGCATTTCTGGGGTGAAGCTTGATTTATACTCATAAAGGCCCTTGACACACCAAGCTGACTTACTGATGGCTGTCAAATGTTGGTAGCCAACCATTGGCTGATGTTTTTGTTGTCTCAGACACTGCAAGTCGTTCTTTTTCAACACTGACTAAGTGTTGTGTTGACTCTAAAGTGTTGACACTTACCGAATTAGTGCTGGAGAAGAGAAACCAAAGAGGGTGAACACAATTTGAGCTTTGGCTTATTTGCTTTTGAACACATGTACAGGATAGTGGAGTTTGTGGTTTACGTTTTCCAACAGGATAAAACTGAATGAAATGGTGAATTCAATATTACATCACTATACACTGATAAGCCATAACATTAACACCGCCTGACTGGTCTGCTGCTAGGCAACCCTATAATCTGGAAGCTGCAATGGACTGTGTATCCTGACATCTTTTTTATCATAGCCAGGATTTACAGTTTCAGCAGTTTGTGCCACGGTAGGTCTTCGGTGGGATCAGACCAGACATACCCCATGTGCATCAATGAGACTTTGCGCACGCACAACACTCTTGCCAGGTCACTGTGTCTTTCCTTGGGCCCCCTTTGGTAGGTACTTACCACTACATACCAGGAACACCTCATGGATAGACCCAGTTGAATAGCCTCACAATGTGGCACTTGTCAAATCAATCAGATCTTTGCTCATTTTTCCTGCTTCCATCACATTAAATTCTTTTAGCATAATACATCCCACTCATTAAGTGCCACTCTAACAAGATAATTGATGGCATTCGTTCTACCCCTCAGTGGTGATAATGTTTTTAATTTTTATGGCTGATCGGTGTAGGTATTTAATGTACCTAGTGTACTATTTAATACAGGATTTAACAGTACTGAAAACAGTACATAATTAATTTTAGGCCATTTCCACCTGGTATGATGAAGAATCTGTTCCCTGTACAGAACTTCACAAAGGATATGTGGCAATGGTGAGATTGCAGGAAGTGATCACTTGACCTTGGTAGTCCTTCAGAGTCGACTTGGTGTGTTTCAGCCCATGTAGAGTGCTGATCAGAGGAAGCTAATGCAAGACTTGGGGCAAGACCACTGTTAAGATGTGTTTATCCTGTTTACTGGTGCTCACAGCTACTTTGTGTGTGCTTGCATTTTTTTTTTTTAAGTAAAGCTGTTGGATGAAATTTTCCAGGGTGTTTTGCAGTGACCTCTAGCTGCATTTTACATTATTCTCTGTAAGCAAATATTGTTCCTTCCTAATGATCCAGAGATCCTGATCTTCAGCAGATTTGCGATTAGCTGGTTGCTGACAACAAAACGTGTTCTTGACACCCTGCTTAGCTTTGTGCTTACGTTATTTCCCAAGGATGACAACCTGAATCCTGCTGCTTAAAGAAGATTCATGAGGTCAATGAGGGTCGGTAACCTGTCGTGAATGTGTGTGGACTTGCATAACAGCACTAACAATACCATTCTGTCCTTGCTGTGTTAACTCCATCTCACCCAGGGGAACCTTTAATGGCGTGATCTTTGTGCTGGGTTTCAACCCCGGCTTGCTGTGTCAGCATGATGCAGGGCTGTTTAATTAATGCCTAAAACCCTCAGTGGAGCCAGAGTATTGACCAACGCTCATGAGTTACTTGTGTTATTGTGTGTTTTTGTGTATTTGTGAATGGCTTGGTCTAACCACAACTGCTCAGTGGTCAGTGAAGCTGGTGAGTAAGACAGCGCTTTGGTGTGGCGTTTTGAAGTAGCTGTGAGTTGGCCTTCGAGCTCTTCCCTTTTCAGGAACCCTGTTTCTCTCAGGTGTCCTTCTTTGAGTTTTCGGGTAAAATATGACACACAGGAAGAGCACAGCGTTAAAAAACAATTGCCAGCTGGACTTTAATATGGTACATGGGCCCACAGAACTCTAACGAAGGACACCTCATTTGGGATTTGTTTTTATTACATAGTGCTCGCTGAGACTCTAGTTGCGTGAAGGTGTTTGAGCCCATGTTAAAACATGCCAGTGGCTAACCACAAAGTTCTGTCTTCCCAGGCTCCAAACCTCGAGGATCTCAGCCACCTGCCTCCAGAACAGAGACGCAAGAAACTTCAACAGAGGATCGACGAGCTCAGCAGAGAACTGCAGAAAGAAGTGGACCAAAGGTTAGAACTGGCAAATGTGTGAAAGGAAAGCCACCCACTACTAAAAACAGACATGTTGAGAAGAAACTAGTTAAATGTTAAACACAGCAGTTAAGTGCTAATGACATAAGAGTGTTTGTGTTTAGTCATGGGCATTTGGTTTGTAAACAAGTTCTTTCTGGAAATTAATCTCGCAGAGATGCCTTAAATAAAATGAAGGATGTCTATGAGAAGAATCCTCAGATGGGTGACCCAGGGAGTCTTCAGCCCAAGATCTCCGAGACCATGTGCAACATTGAGAAGCTGCGCTCTGAGATACACAAAAATGAGGTAATCTCCCCAGTGAACTGCATTGTTGCTGTGGTCATATAAGGAAATGCAGCCCACAAAGACACATCTGGAGAAATTGGCACCGCACTGGACAGCCCTATGTGTTAACGACCCCTGCTGGAGTGATACATACAGTGCATCTCTGCATGTAGTAATGCCAGCACCATGAGCCTTGAGTGCCTTGAGGACTTCTGCTACCTAAAACTTTTGTCTTTTAAGGGAATATATAGTGCTATCTGGGCTGTTGTGTACTACATTTGTCCTTCGTAGAAATTGGAGCATATGTCTGAATGTGTGAGCACTTCTTGAGAATTATCAGTTTTCCAGATTAATATGTTTTCTGTTGCTGTAATAGGATGGCACAGTGGCGTAGTCTTTTGCACGTCTGCTTCAGCACAAGTAGGAGTCCCGGACTTGGGAGTTTCTGTGTGGTGTATGCATGTTCTCCCTGTGTTTGCATGGGTTTCCTCCAGGCACTCAAGGTTCCTCCCACAGTCCAAAGGCTTGCTCCTTAGGCTAAAAAGATGTGGATGTGAGTGTGAATGGTTGTGTGTGTGTATTGTCCTGCGTCGGTTCAGTGTTTGGCTGAGATAGGCTCCAGCCTCCCCTTGACCCTAGTAGTAGGGTAAAGTAGTTTAAGCAAATAAGTGGGTGAGTGAGGGAGGTACTACAATAGATTGCGAACAAAACACATTGCATAATGTATAATGAAACATTTATTTAAAATTGTTGTTTCCCATCTTTTAATTGGCACTGCATATATTTTTTCCTTTTAAATAACTTTAATTAAAAGCTAAAATCAAAAGAAGTTTTTTACTTTTATATTCATCATCCTGACGTCAGTGATTATTCTGGTCAACATTCAGCAGGGGACGCTTATCAAACATCTGATTTTTATGTTCTGTTGCCCGAGCCTTAATTCCTGGTTCTTTTCTTATACTTGTCCGTCTCTGTGCTGCAGACATGGCTGGCAGAAGTGGAGGGGAAACAGAGTTCTCGTAGCGAACGGCGACCCAGTTCAGATGTGAATCATCATGCACCTCATGGCAGAGAGAGGTGTGCACTTGCATCTCAACATGACTATCATTTGTATCATATATACATGACAAACCTAGTGGCAGAGAAAAAGCGCAGCCTGAGTTCACGTAATTTGGTATATGTATGGAATGTTACTTAGAACTTCCTCCACCCAGCATCTCATTCACTTCTGGTGAAACATTAGTTGTACTGTACACCAGGAGCTATATATATATAAAATCTATGAGAGAGTGTGTGTGTGTGTGTGTGTGTGTGTGTGTGTGTGTGTGTGTGTGTGTGTGTGTGTGTGTGTGTGTGTG
>JAQMYF010000015.1:12523385-12537786 GCA_030014195.1 Neosilurus mollespiculum
ATAATCATCAACACTCCATCAGTTTAGATATTGACTGGCTTTTGTGTTTTACACACACACACACACACACACACACACACACACACACATATATATATATATATATATTTTATGTATACACTAATGACTCAACTCGACTCCTTAAAGCTCTGTTGACAGAAGTGTAATTCGAGACATTTTAAATTCTATGAGCTCTAAATCTTTTAAGATTGATTTATTCTTCTGTGTTGTGGTGAGAAAGCCACCGAAGTTCATGCAGGGTGAAGAACTTTTATTTGCATGTCAGGAGCATATTTTCTGTAGCAGGCACTCTTGCATAGAACACAGCAGAATATCAGTATCCATCGGTCTCTCTGGTTCCGTTATAGTCCTGAGGGCAGCTACACAGATGATCCCAACCAGGAACACCGGGCGCCCCGCCAGCCTGACCATCATGACTTTGATGACGAATTCGAGGATGATGATCCCCTTCCTATAATTGGCCACTGCAAAGCACTCTACTCTTTTGATGGTACACAACCTGATTCCTTTTCAAATAAACCCCTATAGAGCGTGTAGCAGCATAAAGATATGTTCCATATATCAGTGTCTGTGCTCTGTGTGTTTGTGTGTCCGCAGGCTCTAATGAAGGCACGTTGGTGATGAAGGAGGATGAGGTGATGTATGTTATAGAGGAGGATAAAGGTGACGGCTGGACACGGGTTCGTAAGCAGAACGGCGAGGAAGGTTACGTTCCAACATCCTACGTGGAGATCACGATGGAGAAGCAGAGCAAAGGTGCGGTCACCTACATTTGAGCTCATCTGAAGCATGGTCGCCCCAGTCATGCTTGTCATGTTGACTCTTGGGATTGGCAGCACCACAGCCTGCATCATATCCTGTTCACTGTGTGAGCCCATGGACAAATACACAAGCATACACACACACACACACACACACACACACACACACACACACACACACATACGCAAAGTGTAAAGTGCCCAACACTATGGATACTTCAGTGGTGGGTTACTTTTGTTTTCACATTTCAGATTTTATTTGCCTTATGAAGTGTTCTCAGCTCTGAATAGAAGTTTTCCACACAGATTATTAGCTCTGTCAGTCATTTAAAGTGTCTGTTTTATATCTTGGCAGCGCAGTTCATTGCCTATGAACAATACCTTATTTTCAGTAAGTATTACTGAAATGGATCTGCAGTTGCTGTTACTAGAAGTGTTTCGGGCACCACCTTGCCATCTGTGATCAAGCTTAGTCCTTCAGAAGTTGAAACCCTTGAGAAAAGTGGAATTCTTTTTTTTTGTTTTTTTTTTTTTGTTTTGGCAGTATGGCATACATCATCTTGACAGGTGTGACTTCTCAGTCCTCTACTGTGATTTTTGGCCAAATTCATATACAATACAAATTTTATATTCTGCATCACTAATTTTCAAATTACTACATGACCAATCTCAGGATTTGCAGTATATCTGTGTTCGTTTCCACATAAGCTGTCAGTCCTCTAGCTGTGTGTTTTGTGTGAGTGACGGTACTCTCTTTCCTCTCTCTGTGGCTACAGGTTCCTGAGTGGATGATTGGGGCTCTGTGGTGTTGGTGGAAGGGACACGCTGCTCTGGGTCTGTTAGTAGGTAGTGCAGGGGGCTTTAGCTGAATGTGGCAGGAACAGAGAGGAGCAAGCAGATTGCATGTTTGCATGCTGACTCTCATTTCCATTAACATCATTTCGATTCAGCAGAAGCCCTTGACGTAGATGTGCTAGCAGAGGGGAGAGGGGTGGAATAGGGTTGTGGTTGTAGGGTAAAGGTTTGGCTGCATGGTAGAAAGAGTAGGAAACCCAAAGAGCTGATCTAACCTGCTGCATTTATCCTAGACTGTGCCTGACCCTAACATTTCGCCTTGTTGCACTCCATTCCGGCGCTGTCATGGGAACATTTTCCTGTGCTGTCCCTTTCGCTTGCCTTAACATGCATGATGCGAACATGTCACTTCCTCTCTCAGGGCTGACCCTTCAGCACCTGGTAGGATGTAACCACTTCTAATCCTTCATCATCCTGTTTCTGTGATGTCTTGTTCATTACATTGTTGCATATACTTTTATTGTTTTCCCCATTTTGACTGTCTCCATCCACAATAACACATCCATCATTAATGCTAAGTACAGCATGAATGAACCAGAGTAGGCACAAGACTGGACCATAGCAGCCCTATCACCAATCACCAACATAAATATAACCAACTGGCAGTGTGTGCTGTGGATCAAAATGGACCAATAGCGGCTAATGCGTCAACGTACAAAATGGACCGAAGCCTGGATCTGAATGCAGTGAACACTCCAACCTTCCTTACAGCCAATCCTAACTCCTTTACTCTCTTCTAGCTCTCAGTACCACTCGTTCTCCAATAAGGGTCCTCATTATCCAAAAGTGTCTGCGTTATCCTTCTTTGTGTATGTTTGTGAGTGTCATGCATATATTAAAACAGTGTGTATGCATATGGATACATGTATGCATATACCTAGTTAGGTTTTATTACTGATCTGTAAGTATTAACAACTTTTATTTCGTACTGAATGTGTTTTTACCGTGTCTTTTATAGGGTTTTTTAATCGTGCGAATGATTTTTTTTTTTTTTCCTTTCCTTCATTTTTTTTTTTGCTTCCTTGGCTCGTGCTGTTTTCTCTTTGTAATCAGTGCTTCTGAACACTATTCTGCATAGGACCTGGGTCTTAACCGATGCACTTTTTACCCTATTTCATTTGAATTTGGAATGAATGGATGAATGAATGAATGAATGACTGAACGAATGATGTTGGCTCTGACTGCTATGTTTTGTATAAATATATTGTACAGTAAGACAACACTGACCACTATTTACTGGGGTGTTTGATCAAGCGCGAGAGCAAACAGGAAATAAATGCTTAATCCCTTTGTCTCATTCTTTTTGTGAGTATGTCTGTGTGTTCCTACAGGGTCTGTGTATGTAGTAACATGCTTATAAAATATTCAGCATTAAATGTGTTTTTAACTCCCATTATTAGTTTAGTTTATTGCTGCATACATGTTTCCTGGAGAAATCACCCCTTATCATGGGCGTAATGTCTCTTCTTTTTGGTTCTGTGCTTTTTTTTAATGCAATTCACATGTGTCTCTTTGCAATAAGACCATGTGACCAGAGGCATGCAAGATAACATGAAATATAACAGACCTTCAGTTCACATTTCCTTATCGCTTTAGCAGTCAGTTTGCTTTGCCATGAATCACAAATAAATGACCAGTTTGATAAAACGTAGTGATTTTTCATTCCTCTGTGTCTGTGTTGTTGTTAGCCATTTTAATAGTTCTGAGCTTTTACCATTAGATGACATGCTGGTTATGTTTGTTCTTCAGAACATAGAACCGGGTGCACGGGTCATAAACACTTGCATATAGGAATTACCAATGGGTTCAGAATGACATGGCTGATACCATTTTATTTCCAAACGAAAACACTATTTCATGTATGTGTGAAAAACCAGCTGAAGACCGAACATTTCGATGGTCAGTTTTATCAGTTTACTAAGAATAGATTTGTGCATACTGTTTATGACTGAGGTATATAATAATGTAAAATAGATATTTTTTTCCCAAGTCATTCCTTCCACAGTATGATATTGACAGTGACAAGTTTTATAATTATTACAAATCTGATTTGAAACCGTTTGAATATTATTTTCTAATAAATCATTAAAATATACAAAATGTTTTTAATGCTGAATATTTTCCTTTTCCATACAATAAATAAGTAGTTACACTCCGCAGTAGTAGTGGTAATGTTATCATGAACTTCTGCTATAGCTTTAGTCCCTTGTTAATACATTTTTAAGACCATACAAATACAAGCAAACAAATTAGCATCTGTAGTGGCATCAGTTATCTCATTTAGTAGGAAAGGTTATGAAAATACATTACTGAGACACAAACATGCCTTTCAGTTAAACATTTTATTTAGACTTTGTACATTTGCAACATTTCATAGAAAGATATTACAATAGAATATTTACAAGGCCGACCCTTAGGAATATCTATCTTACATAGATTAGCATTTTCATGTTTACCTTAGTAACAATTATTTACACTGTTTTACAGGTCTTTCATTTACACACTTGTTAAAATAACTTCATACCTTATAATACAGCTCTAGATTAACACTATTTACTGAACTGTTCATGTATAAATACAAAGTACTGTTTTAAAACATACAGAACAGCCCTTGTCCATCAGTCCTCATCTTCACCACGGCTCTTTAAGTAATGGGGTTAACTGATTATCTGTATGATCACAACTTGTTTGATGTGTATGATTCCTTTTTCTTCTGGTGCACTACATGTGTGATACTTTGTTAGTTAGATTGTTTGTGTGTGGATAAAGTCTTCTTGAATACAGTATTGTTTATGGAAGAGATGCTGTACTCATAAACGAGCTTCCTTTCTTCCCAGCACTTTTATTGGGCCATGTGGATTCTGCATTGAGTATTTCATGCACCCCCAGATGGTTCTTAGAACTTGTCAGCGTCTCTTGTTTTTCTTCAGAGTTCTGTGTGTTTAACAGGAGGCTCTAGTTTTCTGGACAGAGCAGTCAGGATGAGTTTGAACTTGTCGTGCCGTTCTGTTGGGTTTACCCCTGCTCCTCGACTGCCCCAGAGTAGGCGTATCTGGAAGTCTGTCTTCAGGATCTCCAGCATGTCCTTATCAGGACAGAAGTCTATAGAAAAATAAAATGAGGAATGAAGTGTTTGTGATTAAATCATACGGTTTAATGTAAATATTTATTTATTTGGATTTTCTTCCTAGTTAGTCAAGGCCAACTCCAACTTATCAGCCCAAACACAACAGCAACCATCTAGCAAGGGTGAAGGATGTCACATGCTGGCAGCTGAATGCATCTTTTCAAACTGCTACTCATGCGATATCATGGGGAAAGGAATGTACTATCCACCCACTTTTGTATGCATGAGCTTCAAGATACCCATGATTGGTTAGTGTTGATGTAATTGACAGGGGAGCGAGCATATTCCACCCCTTTATCCCTGAGAGCATAAGCCAGTTTGCTTTCTTGGGCTCCTGGCCATAGATGCCCGTGGCATAACTGGGATTTCAGGTCGCACTCTTCAGATTTCTATCATATTACATAAGAGCAATATTAACATTAATGCTGTTTATGCACTTGGGCTTGTGTGGGGAGTAAAAGTATTGGCTCCTGATCCCACTGGTCTTACCCTGAGAACAGGTCTAAGCCTACGGTCCCCAAAAATCTCCATGGCATTGTTGCTCTAGTTGGTCAGGTTGAGGCTCAGCAACAGTAATATGGCAATAAAATGGAGTCTGATGAGCTAAATGTACTGATTGAGCAGGTTATCACATTGATGGACTTTTTTCCCTGATGGCAAGGATATGAAATGGGGACTCAAATAATGAAAGAGTGGTTCAGGGAGCATGAGGAATCATTTTCACATATGCACGCCAGGGTCCTGACCTTATCAATTCAAGATGTCGGTGAAAAATGAACCCAACACTGGATGGAAATAATGTTATGTTGTGTATGTTTGTTGAAACAATGGCATGATTATATGCTGTAAGCAAGGCTAAAGGAACAACAAGGCATTCATGTGTGTGACTTTCTTTCTTGGCCGGGCAGTGTAATAACAATAATAATAATAATAATTATATATATATATATATATATAGAGAGAGAGAGAGAGAGAGAGAGAGAGAGAGAGAGAATCCTTAATTGGTCACCCCTTCAAATGATCTTATTTATAGCCAAAACCTAATCATTAATGGCCCTGCAATGGCCTGGCGAGCTGTCCAGGGTGTACTCTGCCCTCGCCCAGAGTCGGCTGAGATGGACGCCAGCCTCCCCGCGACCCTAATTAGGATTAAGCGGTTCAGAAAATGAATGAATGAATCATTAATGGTCAAGTCAAGAGGTAACTTCTGTCTACATTCAATCAAATTAATTGCTTTTTGGACCTTTGTAAGAAAGAAACTGAACCTTTATAAATTACAGTTGAACACTTAGTCCATTGCCTTACCTTGCAAAACCCGTTTGACATTATAGGAATAGGTGTCAGCATTGCGTGCAACAGCACGTGCTTCCTCCAGATGGCGTAGCATGATCTCACAACCCTGGTCGTTGCTTTCCCAGAGCTCCATGCCCTCAAAAGCAACTGTTGGCCTTTCCATCAGGGTGAGAAGAGGGATTAACAGTGGCACAGTGGCACTGCTCAGTGAAACCTCCGCTGTAAAAGGCAGAAGGGCTCTGTTACTGTTTACCTCAACAACCAGCATCATGATAACATAGTATATAGTCTGAAAGTCTTTAATTGATTCTTTAATGATATAATTACGACAGGAATTATAGGACACGTGCAAAAATGATCTAAAACTCACCGATCCCATCATACAGGCGATTGTAGAATGGTTTGAGAGATTTCTCATAAAGGATGGCAGTGTGTGTGTAATTCCTGCGTAACGTAGTCCAAGTATGATCCAGTCTCGTGATCTGTGAACACAAAGTAAAATCAGAAAGTATTTCCTGCTGTTTGACCACAGGCAACTTTTTTATGTCCATGCATTTCTCAGATTCCCTGAGTTGCAGAGGCGGTGTTGGGTGAGTGTTACCTGAGGCATGTCCAGTGCTTTCATTATGGATGAGAAGGCATAAAGGTCTCCCATGGAGTCTTTTAGCTCCTGGGCAACCAGAATGATCCGGTTTAGCGTGGCTGCTCTCTCCTCGAGGCTCCCTGTGCAACCCAGGATGTCAACGGCAACGCCAATCGCCATGGTGTTATGCCTGTGTGGAATAAGGAACTTTAACTCAAACGGGATCAGCTGATGATATGACATTTTTGCCACTAAGGTGAAGAACATAAGTGTGTAAATTAACAGTGAGTTGTTTACCTTTCCATGAGATCCTGACGGAGTTGCCTCCCATGTGGTAGGGTTACTAACTCCAGTCCAGAAGTCACACCCATCTGACATTTTATTTCGTCTGAGACATTTAGAATCCGAGCAACCTGGCAAATAGACACATGGTAGGTTATGTCCTGTTTTCCTGTACATACAATTATTCTGGGGTGAATTAATTCATGGGCGACAGAGTGACATAGTGGTTAACACGTCTGCACGTTCGAGTCCCAGGCTCGGGGAGGGCATTTCGTTGTAGAGTTTGCGTCTTCTCCCCATGCACGCCGGTTTCCTTCCACAGTCCAAAGACATGCATGTTAGGCTTATTGGCTGTTCAAAAATTGCCCCTAGGTGTGATTGTGAAGGGTTGTACGTGTGTTGGCCCTGCGGTGGTCAGTGTTGGCTGAGATAGTCTCCAGCCTCCACATGACCCTAGTACGATTAAGCAGTTTGGCAAATGAGTGAGTGAGTCAATTAATTTACAAGTATCCAAAGGAGTCTTGCCTTTCTTCTACTTTAAAGACCGAACAAACATAATTTCATCCACATTGGACCCCGAGTCACAAGCTGACACTCATGAAACCACTGTTTTAACACTATTATATTTTTGTTCTACATGGGCTCTTGTCTGGCACGGCAAAACACTCTACCAGGCTGGCAGGAAGAACCAGTCTGAAGCTCTAACGTCTGAAGTGGCAGAATGTGACACGGAAGTGCTGGTATGAACCTGTCACTACTGATTGTGCTCAGATTATGGGTGTGGATGGGTGGGTTATCCCTTGGCACTGTATCAGAAATGCACAACAAAAAAAACTGTTGGAAGTTTGCCTGAAGTTCTCATTGCAACATCTACTCAGTAGACATGTACAGCATTTTGCAGATGCCCTTATCCAAAGCAACATACATTCATCTCATTTACACAGATGAGCTGTTAATGGTTAAAGGCATTGCTTGGTGGGTCTGACAGTGGGTCTGACGCTTGACAAGGCTGAGATTTGATCTCATGACCTTACGAGCACTAAGCCAGCATGTTAATCACTGAGCCATGCTGTTCTCAATGAGCTACAGTGATTCCACTACATGTGTTTGCAGGAACTGCTTCCTGAAGATGCATGATACCAGAATATCGTGTATGCTTACCTCACAGTCTGCTTGCAGGATGTGCTTGGCAATGGTTTTGGGGTCCTGACTGACCAGCAGTTCTTTGGCCTTCTTCAGCACAGACATTTCCAGTGGTTTATTCTCTGATGGCAATAACCTGAACTCTGCCTCTCCTGGCCTGAATGCCGATACTGACTCAAACACAGGCCTCTGGAAGCTTCTATGTGTGAAGCTTCTAACCTTCTTTGCAGTGGAGTGTCTTACTTGTCTTTGCTCTTCCTCCTGCTCTTTATCTTCCTCTTCACTGCTGTTCTGCAGGGCTTCGATGGCATGATGATAAGAGCTGCGATCCAGCTTTATGCTCCCACCACTGTTTCTTTTCTCCTCCACATTCAGCCTCTCCACATAACCATTAGAGGTGCTAATCTTTTCCCACTCAGCAGGGCTACATGGGCTCAGCTCGCAGTAGCTTATGTCAGGACTAACTGGGCTGAATGACTTCTGAGGGGTAGAAGGCCAATGTTTCTGGGACTTTACTGGAGGTACTGGTGCTACAAAGGGCAAGTGAGGATGCCTCATGGAAGGCACTTTGCTGGGTTTAGGAGGCGGCTTGGGGCAAAGCTGACTGTCAGAACCACGGATGGCCTCGCCTGCTTTTGTTTCAAAGGCCATCTTGCGAGGGACTGTAGGGCTGAGGGCTGGCTCACTGCCTGTCCTAAATACAGGAGACTTTGGACATGGCTGGGCCTCCATATGGTGAGTCTGGGCCTGAAGCCTTGATCCTGGAAGAAGGAAAGTGTGCATGAATTATTTACAATATTGTATTATTTACATATTCATAATTTGACAGCTTTGATGACAGATGCTCTACCCCAAATGTGGAAAAGGAAGCTGTATAATTCATGCTTATAGCTGCTTATAACCCTGTCAACTGAATTAAAATGGACATGAGATATGTCTTCTTCTTACTTCCTGCATTCTAATTCACCCTGCATAAGCTTCCTCCACACAACAGTTACTTGCGATTTCATTTCCACGTCTCACTTCTCATGGTTGGATTGTGATAAAAATGACTTTGAAAACATCATCTGCTGTTGTTCAGAGAAAACCAGATCGACAGAAAATAACTAGCTTTCAGTGCTGTCAGAGCAGCGGACCATTAGATTTGCTGTGTGTCAGTGCATTAAACAAGGATGAAAGCAGATGCGAACGTGCTCACCGAGTGGAAGGAAGCTCTCAGACTGATGGGTCTTCAACGGCCATCTCCTCTCCTGAACGTGGTTTAGACATGCTGGCTGGCTTCCGCACTTGTCTCTGTTGCTGTGAAGTAGAAAGATGGGTCCTTTAGTCTCACTGTGCATCACCGAGCTTGTCTGCTGTGTACAACCTTGCAGAAGAATTTGATAGACTGTGTGTGTGTGTGTGTGTGTGTGTGTGTGTGTGTGTGTGTGTATGAGGATTTTAGCAACGCAGAAGCTTGTAATTTTGCTAGGGTATTTTTTGTCATGGTTTGCTTTGGCATTTCACATAAAGCTCTTTTCTCTATTCAGCTACACATATCCAGGCCTGGGTTATCCCCTGCTTAGCCACAGGATGGGTTTTCTCAGACGTGTATTTATCTTTGCTGGTTTGACATAAACGCAGTGTTTCTGTTCTAGATTTAAACAGTCTTTTCAGACCATAACGTACACTATGACCATGATTTGATAAGAAGTAAGAAGTTTTCTCACCTAAGAAGGTTTCCATGGCCAAGGGTGCGATCAGCAACGTGTCCATTCATGATATTCAAGCTCAGTCGTTTGGAGCTCTGGTTCTTCTTCTCTTTATGGATAGTCTCTACACGGCCAGATCTGACTCCATACTTCTCCTCCAAGGACCTCAGTGGCAGCGTCCTATTGACGGGCTGGAAGATGATGGCTCCCACTACCTCAGACACCGGCTCGCGGTTACCCACATAGTATCTCACTAGAGCGGGGATGCTGTCAAAGCCCTCTTTCTCAAACATGTACTGCACGCGCGAGTAGGCTTCGTTCATCACCACCACCCGCTTGTTTATTCTGAAGTGCTGGGGACTGTTCTTCCATTGGCATGTCAGCACGTAGTTTCCTGGGCTGGTCAGCGAGTCACGGATCAGGAAGTCACCGTCACGCTGGACCAAGTTATCGGCCACCTAAACAACAGCAGTGCTTTGAATAAGTTAATTAAGCTATGCTTAGTTTGTGTCTGCTGTTATTTAATATAGCATTACAGTGTTGCAGTGGTTAGCATGTCCGCCTCACAGTAGGACGGTCCTGTGTGCTTGCGTGGGCTTCCTCCGAGATTACTCCGGTTTCCTCCCATAGTCCAAAGACATGCATGTTAAAATAATTGACTCTGCGATGATCTGGTGAGCTGTTCAGGGTGTGCTCTGCCCAGTGTCGACTGAGATAGACTCAAGTCTCCCTACGACCCTAATAGAATTAAGCGGTTTGGCAATTGAGTCTGTAATATAGCTCTACACTAATGGTTTTTTAAATTTATTTTTAAATATATATTTTTTAATTTATTAGATGAACGATTTTTAAAAATTAATTTCAACTTTCTACACTTTAAAATGTTTTGTTTGAAATCCAAAGTGACTACAGATTCAAAACATCAGAACGACTGAACTGTATTTAGAATATTGACTCTATAATAGATTTATGGTACCTGTATGGATTCCTGTAGCATTGTACATGTTTCACAGTTTCTTACAAGTTTTGTTAGGGCTGAAGGGAGGTAACACCCTCTGGTTTTCTATACAAAGACTTTACTATGATGCCATAACGGACAATGCCTGGGTTGTCACATGTTTTGATGGATGTATAATCGGTGATAGGATTATTGTTACATACAACAAGCACCTTTTTTATTCAGGTAAGCTTGGAAAAGTATTTTTCTTGTGTAATTTAATAAGTTTATGTTTAATTTATGGAATTTATGGATTTATGCAAGCAGAACAAAAAAACTAGAACCGAACAGACTAAAGCAAGGAGTGAATAAAATTCGATTACGATCTCCAAAATCTTAGGTGATTTGAAGCTGCTATTTTTTTTAGAGCTTTTTTGGCATGAGATTTGTTGTGAAAGGTGTGCTGTATGTCAGAATTTAATTTGCAGGTATTCAGAAGGTTCGTTACAGGTCATCTTTTCACCCTAGAATTGGAGCATAGCATAGGGGATGTTGTATTCCTACATTGTCTAAAATAGTGGTGTTACATAAAAGAGTTTTACTACTTTAATGATGAGCTGTGGTACTGGTGTTGGCCGTCATTGTCGTCTTTGTGTTTGTTTGCACCACTGTAAATTTATCATGACAGGAAGCTATGTGTTTTGCTAAACTGATTTATTTATACTGCACTGCTTTGACGGTTCACAATTTTGTCACAAAAGGTGGACTTGTACTGCAGGTTAATACCTGCCCAATACTAATGTAAATCTCATTTCCTCATCTTGTGGGGTGGATATTAACCAGTTATGCTCTGAAGGTGAGGTAGATGCCACTGAATAATCAATCAGGCGGCATACATCAAGCCTGAAGTGCATAATTGGTTTAGTAATTGTCTGTGTAGTCAATCCCTGTTTAGCTTACTCATTCAGAGTTTAGTATATACTACACGAAAATGAAAGGAAACTATATATAAAAGAAATATATATAGTAGTGTGCAGTAAAGATTATACACCACCACTTTTGTTTAAAAAGTCTCCTAATAAAAAGAAGTAAAAAATTACTTCTCTATAATTTTTTGGTGAAAATGTATTGAACGATGCTATTGTAGGCAATGAGAACCAAAAAAAAAATCATTCCAACAAGTATATTGAGGTAAAAATATGGCTAATAAACAAAAACACTGAAAATACTAATGTTCTGCCCTTGGAGCAGCTTATTATGTTAACAGGATACTGCAAAACCCTCCATCCTGAATTTTTCCGATGTTGGACGACATACATTTTTCCTACACCATCCAGTTTCCAAATCCCGAAATCCAAATTTTTATTAGGAAAACAATTATATTATAATAAATTGTATGATATTAAAATGAGTGTGTTAATACCCATAAACCTGTGATTTGCTTTACTGCTGTCAGAGTTATGGTGTTCTAGAAAATCACCATTTGGCCAATCAGAGCAGTGAATTCAACAATGCTTTGAGGTACAGTGATGCACGTTCTAGATGAATGATGGATTCATACATTTATGTTTCAATAGGAAAATGTCTACATTTCCTTTAGAATAAACATGAAGGATTATGTAATGTTTACTTCACTAACTGGTTTTAAAAAACAGAACATTAAGAATGCTCTTGTGCTCTTTCGAACACTTTTGTAGTTAAAATGCTTGTATACTTTGTATTTTTAAATGTGGCTCTACCTGTTCGAAGCAGGTTTGACTCCTATGAACTGACTAGTGTTCAGACACTGTGAACTTTTGTGAGAAGCTTAACAGTGAGAGAATCTTATATAATTATGAACCAAGTGCTGGCCATTCACTTTAATGCACTGAAGGTGTACTAACATTAGTGTCAGGATTACCGTGTAATCAGCGTCATAGGTGCCTTCCTTATCAGAGATTGGTGCTAGACTAACCTTGTCTCAAGGATGAGCTGGAGTAAACACACGATTTGTCTTTCGTTATCATGTTTCAAAAAGACACTGAATGATCCTTTGCCAGAGATCAGACACGTCTCACGTCACATGAACAGCAAAATATGATTAACCAAGCTCAGTAGAAAAGTGAGTGTTACATTTCAGAGAGAGTGAAATGAATCCCATTGCTGTCGAGTAAAACATTCTTACATACAGCAATTTCCTGTTCAAATACACCCTGAATCCTTCATTTCCTTCTGTGTGTATTGCTGTGATTTTACCTGTCTTGGAATGGCTCCATGGTACCATGCATGGCTGCGAGGTTCCTCTCCACACTGTTTCAGCTCTTCCTCTAGCTCCCTGCGTAACTTCTCTGAAGCTCCATCCATGATATTCTTGTCCTTTGAGAACTGTACATAAATGGGAGCAACAAAGCTTTTCAGGGCTCTCAAATCCATGATTGTGCCATACACACCGCATGTGTGTTTGTACCACAGAACAACCTTCACACGTAACTCATACTATTTTTTTTGTAACCCTGCCTCTATCATCTGACACTGTCACTCTTAGTACAAACCTGCCTGACAGATGTACCTGTTGATGATATCCATGACTCAACACTCCCTCCCCCTTTTCTGTTTCTTAACCTCTGATAGGCTCTGGAACGTGCCCTACCCTTACCTGTAGCTGCACGCACACAAGAAACCCTCCTAATTCCTGTTCTGCCATCTGACTCATCGCTTTCTGTCAGAGATTTGTTTTAGAGAAACCAAAAGAGCATTGAGTAGTAAACTCCGGACTGAGGCAATTATCTTCACTATATCATATCATCATCAATACAAGAAATTATAATGTGGATCAGAGCTGATGAAACGCCATATTTTGGTTTGTCCAAAGATGACACTTCATTAGAATCAGAAGAATTTCCTAATATTAGTCAACTCTGTTCAAAAGAACATTTAATTTTTTGCAGGATTATTTCAGTGATTTAATGAACTTGGAAAGCACAAACATCCACCAAGGCAGGTGATTTCCCTCCCTATATTAATTTCTGCTAAATATTACATTCATTATTCTTGTCTAAACATGCCATAGATATATTTAAACATTTCAGCTTATTAGCTCCGGAATGTTAGATTGCATTGTAGTGTTTACTTATGGAGTTCCATCCCACAATGGTAAAGAATCCTTTAAACAATTCCCAGATCCGGACCATGGTCCGGATCACCACCAAAATCTAATGGAGTGTTTCTTGTGTCATACTCCACTCCTCCAAAACAATAATAATAATTAATGACTTTTTGTGAAAGTTGCTAACAAATGAACAGAGAGCCAAACAAACACCAGTGAAGACATGGCTTTCTTGGCAGAGGTAATTGAATGACTTGTCATTGGGAGTCACCGTTTGGACCAGGCAGGCAACTAGAAAATGTCACACACGCCCACATACACAGCATCCACGCTTGAGCAAGAACCAACCTGCAAAGTGACAACAATATAGACCTTTCTGAGTGTCATAATCCTTTGTGTTAAATGGACTGGGTAACCTCACACAGCTTTTTATCCAGTGTTAACTACAAACACACCAATATGTTGTAATATACACTTGTACATTTACAATTCACTGTTATTTCTACCATCTATAAATTCATATATTTGGTCTTTAATAGTATATATTATAGATTAATAGTATATATTATAGCTTAATAGTATATATTGGTCTTTAATTGTGTGTGTGTGTGTGTGTGTGTGTG
>JAQMYF010000015.1:12564976-12593144 GCA_030014195.1 Neosilurus mollespiculum
TGTGTGTGTGTGTGTGTGTGTGTGTGTGTGTGTGTGTGTGTGTGTGTGTGTGTGTGTGTGTGTGTGCGAGTGTGTGTAAGAAGGATGGCATCTCATCTGTTTGAGAGAGCTGGATGTGTGGTGACAGTGACCTGACAGAACACATCAGAAAACCTTGATTCATCCAATACCTATTGTCACAGGCCATTTCGAGCAATACCAGCTCTCTAGCTATATCTTTAGAACAAGATTACTGTGCGCAATGATGGTTAGGATGATGATGAAGGACCCTGTTAAGAACCCGATTTGTTCATATTCCCTGGTATTACAGTGTATGGACAGTTTATCAGGCCAGATTGCTACTGCTGTTTTATAAGATTTAAAGCCAGGCTGTCATAGACAGTGACACTATGGTGGGGAAGCTTAATCATCTCTTAAAGAAAAACTCTGATAAGACATTCTGAAAAACTTCTAAGTAAAAATAAGATCAATTCATTTCCACATAATTATGGCATGATTGTAGAGGATGTGCACTAAATGATGTTGCTCGTGTAAACTCCTGCTCTAATGTTTCCTGTGTTTTGGGAGCAGCTCTCCAGGGGTTTAGGGCTATATGTCCTCAACTCTTCTTATCAAAGCACCAATCAAGGGAAGAAGCTCAAACATCTTAAATTTGAAATTAAAATCACATAAGAAATAAAATCAAGCCAAACCCAAAGACTTTTTTACTTTAAGCCAGAGGAACATAACTGTAGAGCCGCATCATTAAGACGACGATAACTTGAAGGTACATTTCAAAACTAAAGTGAACATGTAGAGAACTTTCCTCTAACAGAGTTACACGTGTTGAAAATCTGTTCATTCTGTCTAATACACTTTTCAGTTTCAGTAGCGCTGTAATACAGTATACTGTAAATCTACAGAGCTGTTTTGATGTTATCAGAGATATCCATACCTGCATCCTGTAGCATTTCTGACCTTAATAATCTATAACCTTTAGTACAGCTCTCATGCAGACCGCAACCATGAAACCATACACAGCATACACACTGTCCAGTCATCGAAAATATTTTGAACCAGTCCATAGCATTTCGTAGTAGCATGCAAGGACAGGGACCATTTCGAACAACACACACACACACACACACACATATACAGCAAATGCAAAGGGAACAATCTCTTACCTTGACGTACTCCATGGTAGGATCCATGCCTCCAGCGTCCCTGCGACAGAGCGACAGAACTCTTTTTAGTGAACACATTTACTCTGAGTTTGATTCGTTCCCTTTTCCTGAGTGTATGTGTCTGCCGCCTCTGCGTTTGAGGAAGACTGACCACTAATCACTGACCACTTCACACAGCCATGCAAGTCCAGACACCCCCGTCTCTTTCCACTTTATATTGCACACACACACGCACACACACACACACACACACACACACACACACACACAGATTACTACAGATAATTGATCATATCAAGTCAAGTACGGTATAAGAGGAAATACTGTATAAAGAATGACATGAAGTCATGAGAGGAGAACCAAGAAAAATGCAAAGATTGTTACAAAAGCTTAAGATTTGCTGTTAATCTCCCTCCCACTGTTTGAATTTCTGGTGGATTATAGTCAGTGGGTAGATTAATACCACAAGATTAATGCAAAATTTCCAGCAATAAAAGAAATATATGTTGGCATGAAGCAGAAATGAATAGATACAATAACATACTTTAGTTAAGTTTATTCCTACAACTGAAATTAAGATCGTAATCCAGATATGATTTACGTTACCTGCAGCAGTGACCCCTGCTCAGCTCTCTCGTGTGCTGCATTTCTCCCTGTACGTGGAATGCACGAAATGTGATGGTAAGAGCAGAAAAGCTTTTTCCCCCAGCACATTGTTAGTTAAAGTGGCGAGGCATGCTGCTCAGCTTTTTCTGCATTTAGCTCCTGCTCCACTGCCACACCGGCCATGACCTGGCCTGCCCCCAGCTAACCACCTTTCATTTTGCCTTTCATGAAAAATAGCCTTCTTTCTTTTTCTCTGTTCTTTATGACGCCCTCTCTCTCTCTCTCTCTCTCTCTCTCTCTCTCTCTCTCTCTCTCTCTCTCGCTCTCTCTCTCTCCTTTCTGTCTTGATTTCCAACAGTCTGTGTGATTGGGTGTCTTGCTCCCTCAGGGGAATAAAGGCTTCTGTTCAGGTTCAGTTCCAGACCCTTGGATCTTATAAAACAAAAGTAGCATCTAGGTTTAAACAGCCCTGGAGACACAATTTTTTGGATGACTATTGATGATCTACTTTATCCTACTAGGTTTGTGGGGAGGCTGGAGTCTATCTCAGCTGACTCTGGGTGAAGGTGTGGTACAACCCGAACAGCTCACTAGTCAACACACATATAACCATTCACACTCACACCTAGGGACAATTTGGAACAATCAGTTAGCCTAAAGTGGATGTCTTTGGACTGTGATATAAATTTGAAACGTGAAAAGAAGAGAAATCTCCATGCAGAAAAGCTGTCGTCAAGCTCAGGAATGGAATCTATGACCTTCTTGCTGTGAGGCAGACATGCTAACCACCACGTCTACTGTGCCACTCCTGTTCTTGTATGCTACTCAGAATTTGGTATATTTGGGATGTTGCATGTCGCTTTTGTCTGCTTGTGTCTCAGGACAAAAGATTAACATATAAGACCCCTTATATAAACATATGTGATGAGTTATAGTCATTGCCAATATATGCAATATTTTAGCTTTAACTAAATAACTTAAACTTATTAAGCTTAGAAAAGCTTGCATGCATAGTTTATAGTATAGTTATAGTTTATCAAAACATGCTTTGCTTCATGAAACCTTTATCATGGGAAAAAAAAAACCGAAAAGGAGTAATACATCCTCACCCAGGGGGGCACCATTGTATTGCGAAATGTAGGACATTCCAGACATAGAACAAGCTGTAAACAAGGAAGTGTTTGCATTAGAATGCACTGCAGTATTTTCCATTTGTACATGTAAATGAGCAGATGCCTGTCTAATGTATATATTATGTATATAGTATTATGTGCATATGTGCCTAGTTTTATTTTATTTAGAAGTTGACTAGTTTATCTAGTTATGCCGTTATCTTGCCTTATATGAACTGACAGGTCCACGTCCTATTCTTGCGATTTCGTGCACTTGCAAGACTGAAACGAACTCCAAACAGCAGCCTTTTCAAACAACTGAACAGATTTTGGCAGATTGCAACTTCAAAAATGTCAGTAAAACTACCTGATGATGAAAATATTTTCAGTGCAACGGAAAAGTTTGGAAGGTTTCTTCAAATTGTTTAACAAATACACAAAAGGAATTTATTTTGTTGGACAGTACTGCACGAGACTGAATGTTTAATTAATAAGAGGAAGTTTATTTCAGGTGTAGGAAGTCCCATCTTGACTGTTTTTTAAAAATGTACACACTTTGTTAAGTAAGCAGGCTAATTCATGTAAATTATAAGATTAGCAGCACTGTGATCCACCTTCTGCTGAGGTGCTAGTACAGGTTAAAGCATCAACCTGCCACTTGTAGGTTCAAAAACACCTGTGCCCACTGTCTAATTTTAATATTCATCTAATTAGGTTTAATATGATCCAGTATAATTGCCACTGTTGAAGTGGCATGAAGTGAACTGGCATGAAGTGAAAACCTTTTGGGGTTAATTAAGTTTGTGTGACCGCAGTAAGCATGCATACAGTGGGTAAAGAAAAGAATTTTAACCCCCACCCCCTTAATATATTCACATTTGTTTGCTTTTTTCAACCTGAAATGAAGACGCACAAGAATATTTTTCCAGCAGTGTGTACTCAATGTAACTTATAACAGCCTAGTGAAAGATATATTAGCAACAGTTAAGGGGGAAAAAATGAAGAAATAATGCTTATAAGGTCTCAATACTCATTCTTCCTCCACTGACTGCCATTGTTGCCATCCTCCATGTTTGTTCTTTTTGTGTTTTTTGTGTCACATAATTATGACGAATCGCATTGAGTTCCGATACAGGTCGCATTCCTGTTCAGACTGAGGTTGCATTTCCAAAAATTCGATCCGTGTCTGATTTAGTACCATACATGAAAGTGGCCCAGATCCAATATGACGTGTTTTTGGTGTCCACACTGGCATGAAAAAATCAGATATGGGTCACATAAGGGGGAAAATCAGATTAAAGGACTTGGGTTTGCAATGTGGCCTCTGTGAGATATACCATTTGGCATCCAGGCCTAATAGTTAAATGTTGGTCTCTTCTGACCATAGCATCTTTTATCATTATGCATCCAGGAGTATTTTGGCAAAGCTCAGTCAAGACTTAATGTGGCCTTTCTTGAGGAGTGGCTTTTTTCTTGCAGCCCCGCTATATAAAGCTCATTTGTACATCATTTGTGATGTTGTTATCACATGCACACAATGACCAGTCTTTGCCACAAATTCTGGTAACTGCTTACACCTGCATAGGCCTCTTGACAGCCTCTCTGACCAGGTTCATCTGATCCACGAAGAGTCCTAGTAATACCAAACACTTTCCACTTCTTGATTATGGACTTTACTGTGCTCCTGGAGACTAATAAAGCTTTTGAATTGTTTTTGTAACCAGCTCCTGACTTGTGCCTGTCCACCACTTTATTCATGAGATCTTTTGATAGTGCCTTGCCACCTATAGTTGATTGATCACTTTCAGCTGCTCTTCCAAGTACTAAATAATTCAGTATGAGGCCCGGAGATGGACTGGTGAGCTGTTTAGTGTGTGTCCCACCTTTGCTCAGAGTCAGCTGAGATAAGTTACAGATACCTCCTGTAGTTCAGCAAATGAATGAATAGATACAGCTGTTATCAGTTGCATTGAGTAAATTCAGCTGGAAAAATCTTTTGTGTGTGTCTTCATTTCAGGCTTTTAGTTTTAAATACCTGTGTACACTTTGGACTGTTTTTCTTAGCACTCTACACTCATCAAAACCACCCATATGGTCTAAATCCAGTAGATGCCTGAGGCATTTAGGACACAGCCATCCAGAGACACCCATCCATCTCTCTTGCTTTTCGCCTGTTCATCTGCCAAGCCACAGCTGCACTGTGTCTCAAAGTAGCTATTTGTACCCAGCTGAACTGTTGAGTTTCACCAAAACTCTCTGGTCAGGAGCGGCCACAGAAAGCTGTTTCTGGATTCCTGTAGCATCTCAGACACTTTATGTGCACTTTATATAACTTTTTATGCATAGCTCCCCAAAACACACACACACACACACACACACACACACACACACACACACACACTCAGAGAGATCTTAGAATATTTTTGTTAACAGTGTGATCATGTTTTCCACCTGATATGTCTATATTTATACCATTAATAGAGAAGGACAAAAAAGTGATTCATTCTGTCATGTGGGATATTTACTGTGTGTGGGGGGGTGGGGGGTTTGCATTAGGTTAACAGAAATGAGTAAGAGGTTATCCAGCACATAAATGTTTGTTTACACTCTCAGTAAAAGGAAATCCCTTAAACCCCCTGCTAGGTGGCGCAGGAGACAAGAATGATTACCTAAAAACAATCTTTAAACACCGAGGCGTGCGACTGACTCTGGTTCTGAATTAAAAGTACCTAGACCTTATGTGATTAATGATCAATATAAAGTGGAAAAACATCTTATCATGTTGTTTATGAGTCTCTGTTGCTGTGCACCGGTCTGCTTGTTTTGCTGGACTTATCACAGCTGTTTGGGGACGATGATGACAAGGTGAGAAAACTGAGCCATTCCGGGAACAGAAGGGTTTCATGATGACGCAGGTGCAGAAAGCAATCAAACCTCTATCAACAGCTAGAATCGAGCGGATGTTTAATCAGCTTTTGTCTGCCTTTAGTGCACCTGAGCCTAACAGAAAACACACACTCACACACACAATCAACACTGCATCAGTTATTAGGTGCTCAAGAGGAAACCTTTGTATCAGATCCAGTACTGTGTGGGTATCTCAAATTTTACTTTCATCTCCACAACTGCACCCCCCACATTCACAGTACTGTTACCCTCTATTGTTTTTAGGGTAACGTGTTTGTGCTCATGAGGCTACATGACACACATGATATTTCTATGACAACTGAAAAATCCTAACATTTTATTCAAAAAGTTTCTGTCAGAAGTCAGTTTAAACTAAATGTTCTTAAGTAAAATAAATTCAGTCCAAGTCATCGTCAAATGTCTTTACAGTCAATCAGTCCAGGAAATAAACCAATATGTCCAGCATGTTCGCAAAATCTGATGATGTGACATCTTATTTACTAATATTAATAAGTAATTATTGTTAATACAGGTCCTATTTACTATATGGTGTACTAAGTAGAGAGATTTTGATCAGGACTAACTAAGTCTTATGTGGTGTACTGACTGGATCCCCTGCAATGGTCTGGCGAACTGTTCAGGGTGTACTCTGCCATTGCCCAGTGTCGGCTGAGATAGGCTCCAGACATCCTGCGACCCTAATACAATTAAGTGGTTCAGCGAAGTAAGTGAGTGAGAGTGACTGAATGCCAGGATGCCCAGTGGTAGGTTAGTGAACAAGCAGTGTGGTCTAGGACACCCAAAATCCCCATAATGCAACTTGAGTAAAACTTTGGCAAAATGGATGAAAAACATATTAATTTTATTATGTATATTACTCATATTCATATTTTTGTTATTATTTTTGTTGTTCTTGTATTACTAATTATATTTAGTGCATTTCCGTTGACATTCACTGCATCATTACTAGTACTTGTGTGGCAGTACTTTGGTTTTTCAGGTTTTCTTGGTTCGGTTTCAGTTTCCGTAGCTGTAATAACCTGAATAATCTACAGCACACTTTACACTGTACAATATTCTTACTCATCGATCTCATATACTATACTGTACATGGTGTTTTCTCCTACTGCCCCTCCCCCTTAGTCAATTCTGTCACTCATTCAAAGCCCATCCAAAACTTTATGTCCATTCCACTGTGTTTGGAGAAACTCTGAGTCTTAGTACAGACAGTTCAGTACAAATGAGCTGTGATGTCAGATATCCTGCACTGGTTTGCAATCATTAACAGGTAATACACTAGCCACTATAACAACTGCAATAAAAGAAGGCAGTGATTTTAACCACACTCTCAGTCACTCACCTGAATTTATACAACTTCACTTCAACTCCAGTGGTCCAAATGACAAATCAGATCAAATCTCCTGAAAGCCAGTCAAAGTCCTGCGTGCATCTCCATCAAATACACAACTAAGCTCACGCACAAATAACTGAGTGAATAGGAATAAATAAATAATAATAAAAAAAAAATACTTTTGACAAAAAAAACCTCTTCTTTATTCGATTTCTGGCATCTTCCTTTCTGTTCTCTTCTCTCTCTCTCCTCTCTCCCTCTCTCTCTGTCTTTCTCTCTCTCTCTCTCTCTCTCTCTCTCTCTCTCTCTCTCCTCTGTCTCCCTTTCTCTCTCTCTCTCTCTCTCACACACACTCACTCAGAAACACAGCCTTCATCACCTCTTCCGCGTGTCATGCAGAGTTGTACCCAGGTGTTGTTATGGTGATGAGAGGTCGTTGCTAGCGGCGCTTTTTAGTGTGCGATAACCATTTTTCACCTGTCCTGTCCTCACTGGCAATAAAATATCAGACAATGTTAGGTAAATGTCAGTTGACACATGTTCTTGTCTTTGTGGTAAGCCAAACGCACACACACACACACATACACAGAGAGAGGGGGAGAGAGAGAGAGAGAGAGAGAGAGAGGACTGCTTGATGGGAATATATCCAAAAGTTGAGTTTGTAAAGCAGGACACTACTGGAGTGAAAAGTCACGTCTAGACGCCGTTACCATTCTGCTCTGTAATACAGGATGAGTGGCAATTATCTCAGGAGCTAACATCACATTTCACCAAATGTGTCTCATATTCCTGAAGTGTCTGAGGTCATTTCACTTTATTCATCAGTGCTGTTCATTTCCTGACTTATCAATCATGATTCGTGTTTAATTCTTGACTGATCAGCAGGTGTTGATTAATTTTCTAAAATTGCAGCTCTGGTGGTAGTGCAGGCTGTGATTCACATCGCATTTACAATAATGCACTTGTTCTTAATATATTACAATTTTTTTTCCTTTTCACTGGTTCCATGTATGTAATGAGGTATAATGGTTGTTGGTAAATTTTAAAGAATTTAATGATTAACAAGTGATAATGTTTTATTTCAGATGTAACACTAGGGCTTTTATATAATTATATACTGCATGACTTAGGGATATTATATGGGTGTAGTAAAGCCTGGTGTTAGTTTACTGTGCTATTGAGAAGAGTAATCAACAGCATAAATGCTGCTTGTTCCCTGTTTTTTTCTCCCTCAACTAGCTCGTTTTCTCAGTTTGGTGCGATATAGCACTACATAATGAAAACAGCCTTATCAACCCTGTCTCCTGAAAGTATCTTTTTTGTTTTAGAAAACTTTCTGATGGCTTGTCAGAAATAAAACTGTTTCAGGCTTCTGTTGACATGTTCTCCCTGAACGTAACTCCATACAAAGGCTAAGACAAAGTACTATGTCTATACTTTAACCCAAAGATACTGCCATGTTTCACCTGTAAGGAAATTTTTTAAAATAGAAAAATAGTATAAGTTGGAAGAAATTGAGTTAAAATGAAGAAGGAAGCAGTAAGGTTTGTCTCATTGTGCTACTGTGCTGTTTGTGAAGCCTGTTCAGTAAATGTTTTCTAATTTAGAGCAGTGCTACTCCGGCCAGGTCTCCTCTTGTGAAATAGAGATGTTATCAGAAAAAGGCGAACTGGTTTAACAGGACAAATACATACAGTGCAGCTTCATTGGTGTACTGTGATAATATCAGTAGAGATGAGACACAAAAGTCTGAAGGTGTAAGCACTCAGACAGGAACAGGAGGACAGAGACACCGTGAGATGTGAAAGGAATACAAAACAAAGTAAAAAGAAACAGTTGAGACGGAAAAAATATTCAGGACACTACTACTACTACCAACAATATTATTATTATTATTATTATTATTATTATTATTATTATTATTATTGAAGCAGTATGGTGTTGTAGTGATTAGCCTCACAGCAAGAAGGTCCTGGGTTTAATTCCCCTTGCTCAGGCGTTTCTGTGTGGTGTTTGCATGTTCTCCCTGTGCTTGCATGGGTTTCCTCTGGGTACTGCGGTTTCCTCCCACAGTCAAAAGACATGCACATTAGGCTAATTGGCTGTTCCAAATTACCCCTAGGTGTGAGTGAGAGTGTGAATGGTTTTTTGTGTGTGTGTGTGTGTGTGTGTGTGTGTGTGTGTGTGTGTTGCCCTGCGATGGTCTGGTGAGCTGTTCAGGGTGTACCCCGCCTTCGCCCAGTGTTGGCTGAGATAGGCTGTACATATTAGTGTAGAGAATGGTATGCTTTCAGATGAATCATTGAAAAATACACTGAAATAATGATTGGACGATATTAAGAAAGTGATTATTACACTAAGAGGAAAGTTGATGAAGGTGCCAGGTAAACAGATCACTGTCATCACTGTTGCTTTAATTTCTTTCTTTCTTTTTTTTTTTTTTTTTTGCTGTATGTCAAGAATTAAACTGATGTGCCAGGGATGTATTGTTTGAGCAGCACTTCAGTGGTGAAGGGGAGGATGTGTCAAAGATAATTACAGAGTTAAGCAGGCTGAAGAGGTTTGTCCAGTCTGACTCCACCATGTGTCATTCACTAATCTTTATTACTGTTATGGGAAGAGCAGCAGCTGGACGAGGTGGCAGATTCAAGTTCATGCTCTCTGTTTAACTCTGGTCTCTTTTGCATCATTACAGCAGGAGTATCCTGACTGCCACAACACTTATTCCAAATTTACTACAGCTGACAAACATACTGTACGTTTAAACACTAATTATATACCACTTTACCCTGTTAAAATCAAGAGCAATAAGGAACATGAAAGACATTTTCCACTTTTCCAAGAGTGTACACACACTAAGCAGGTCATGGTTTTACAGGGTGACTGTGTGTACGTCCACCTGGAGCTAGTAGTGCTGTTATGACAGGAAGTATAACTGTGGGACGACTGTATGGTGTGATTCTCCGTCAGAAAGGACAGTCGTTTCTGCAGTCATTTATAGTGGGTGAGAGAGAGAGAGAGAGAGAGAGGGGGAGAGGGAGAGAGAGATGTTTGAATGATTTGGGATTTGTTGTTTTTTAATTTTATCATATATTTGTCTCACACACAGTGAAGCTCGCATAGTGAAGCACACACAATCACACACACATTTACACCTGAGGCAATTTGGAACAGCCAATTATCCTAATGTGCTTGTTTTTGGACTGTGGGAGGAAACCGTAATACCTGCAATAAACCCATGCATGCATATGGAGAACATGCAAACTACACACAGAAATGCCCTCACTGAGCCCAGGCTCAAACCCAGGATCTTTTTGCTGTGAGGCGGATGTGCTAACCACTACATCCCCATGCTGCCCTGCAATAGGCCAAGTTCTTGTAAGTTTACATTTTTCCTTATCACCAACTGCATAGCTGTTGTTTGGCCAAAATGACATCACGTGCAGCGCCCCCTGGTGGAATGCTCAAGAAACTTTCACAAGTAAACAACACTGTGAGCAGTCTGATGTTTCACTATCTTTTCACAGTTATTCTGAAGGACTTCATCAAATTCAATACTTAGTTGTGAAAGACTATAAAAAGACAAGCCATAACGGAAGAAAACTGCAATCTCACTTGGATATTTTTTAAATAAACGTACCACTTCGGCTAATTGAGATCACACTTGTGAGACTGCTTACAAAGAAAAGAAAGGAAAGATGTCTGCCAACTCTATTGCATTAAGTCTTAAGAGATTTGGACTTTTATTTGTATACAAGTGCAAACATAATGTCATAGTATTACACCATGTTTGTAATCTGCTTGGGCTTCTCTTCTAGCTGTATTTTTATTTTTTTTTTGAGTGGAAGAGCACAACCTGGGATATGATTTCCATATTTACCAGCAAAGTGGTATTTTCAAGCCTGCTTTGTTCTAATTGCTAGTGCTTACCAAGACTATAATTAGTCCAAAGACAGTGCCAAACACACACATGTGGGCAATTTGGAACAGCCTATCTAACAGGTTAGCCTAATGTGCATGTCTTTGGACTGTAGGAGGAAACCGGAGTATTCGGAGGAAACCAATGCAAGCACAGGGAGAACATGTAAACTCCACACAGAAATGGCCTCGCTGAGTCCAGAACCCAACCCAAAAAAAATCTTTCTGTGAGGTACTACATCACCGTGCTGCCCGCTTTATAAACAACATAAATTTAGAAATCACTGCTTTCCTTTTTTTAAAATACTGTCCCATATTTTTCTGATTAGGGGTTGTATTGATATTACACAGACCCTTCAGTAAACCCTTGTGTCCTGTGGATGGAGCCGGTTATCCTGGCAGAGACCACTCCCAACAGTTCCACTGTAGGTTAAAGGCAATCAGAAGAACTTTGTATCGATTTGCAGTGCCTTGTCCTAAGCTAATGCTAAGTGTACCCAGATCATGCTAGCAAAATGAGTCAGTTCCTCCAACAGAAAAACTGGTTGTTGGTCTACTGGTTATTTCACTAGTTTCTACTTTGTTTTGACTTTCTTTTGTGTCAGCATATGCCAGATAAACACAATATGTCTGAACTAATGGATTTCTTGTTGTTGCATGTTGCTGATACCTGTGTACGGTGTAGTCCTCCCTCCATGTCTCGTTCTCCTCTATGATGTTGTGTATGAGTGGTGAAGAGGGCAGACGGGAGCGTGTTAGGTGTGGCAGGGACCCACATGTCTCCCATGTCCTGGAATGACCAGAAGAGCCTCCCTTCTTTTTACGGGGCAGGGTGCCATGGATCGAAATTCCCTGATAGCTGCTGGAAGGCACCTCTGTCATGCCAGAACTCAGCAGGTCCATGGAGGAGGCCAACATGCACTGGCGGCCCATGTGCAGGTTCCTGGGCAGGCTGGCGAACTTCCCCTCAGCCATCATTCTCAGTTCTGTGGAAGACATTGAAGAGAACAATATGTCACATAACAAACAAACATCCTGATTTATTCCAGTTAGGTGTCGATGTTTGTCATTCTGTAACCACAGTCAGATGTATCAACTTCATATTTCTTGCATGGATTGGAATATTATGGGTTATCTCAGGAAAATCTGGGTTTTGTGGCTTTACTGGAAAGCATGACTAAGCCGTTTTGGTGTTAAGTGTAATTTCTATTTATGATTAGCAGAACATATGAACATGGCAGCATCATGGGGTAGTGGTTAGCACGTCCGCCTTACAGCGAGAAGACACTGGGTTCGATTCCTGGGCCTTTCTCTTTGGAGATGTTCTCCCCTGCTCTGGTTTCCTCCCTCAGTCCTAAGACATGCACATTAGGCTATCCGGCTGTTCCAAATTGCCCCTAGGTGTGAGTGTGAATGGTTGTGTGTGTGTCTGTATTGTCCTGTGATGGTCTGGCGAGCTGTTCAGAGTGTTGACTTCACCTTCGCCCAGTATCGGCTGATATAGGCATCTGCCTCCCTGCAGCCATACTAGGGTTAAGTAGTTAAGCAAATGAGTGATGATTGAGAATGTACGCACAGATAGTGTAGTGTTAATGGTTAAACACATGTGGATCAAGTATGACTTGGTGCTACAGAAGGAGGCAAATGTACAGTAGAAATTATTCTTTCGTCCCATCACACAGCTCTGAGACTCTGAGGAATATGGGTAGATAAAAGGGACCGTTAAGACCATGTAAGCAGCACATTTTCTCCAGAAAGTGTTTACCTCAGCATTCCACAGCCTGCCACTAATTGAGCATAAAAGTGAGGCTTCTTTGCTCTTTATATTACACATGAGACAGACACATTAACTTGCAGATCCAGAGTCGCTGCCTGATAACATCTCTGTGCTTGTTCTCGCATGTCCAACCACAAACACCTTACTCATGTATTTACTCCGATTCACAATACACACTCAGGGTTTGTTTGTCGTCTTGTAAAAATAAAAGCAGAGCAAACCAGATCAGATTCATGCGGTTTGTCTAAGTGTTCTTGCAATTAAAAATGCAGTCTCTGTCAGTCTTGTACATAGACCTGTAGAGACATGTTCACCTTTTCACTCTCTGTCTTTACCTGTATCTTTTCTGAGAATCTCTGCAGCAGAATAGTAAATGGAGGACACTGTAGCAAACCTGAGGCAACAAATATCCTTAATTTTATCTGTTTGTTGCTCAGACTGAAATATGCACTGATCGACCATAACCTTAACACTACCTGACTAGTCTCAAACTAAGCAGCCTCATTCACAGCAAGCTGCTTTTAATCATGTATCATAGCCAGCGTGAACAGTTTCAGCAGTTTGTGCTACAGGAGATCTTCTTTGGAATCAGAGCAGACTTCACTTCTTGGGCACCCATGACACTCTTGCTATTTCATTGGTTGTCCTTCCTTGGATCACCTTTGGTAGATACTTAAAAACTTCATACCAGGAGCACCCCATAAGACCTGCAGTTCGGGACATGAACAAACCCAGTTGTTTAGCCTTTACAATGTTGCCCTAGTCAAAGTCACTCAGGTTCTTATGCTTACCCATTTTTCCTACTACCAACTCATCAACTTCAAGAGCTGACTGTACACTTTCTGCCTAATACATCCCATTCCCTGCAGGTGCCACTGTAACAAATTAATCAATGTTATTAGCTTCACCGGCCAGTGATCATAAGTTTTTAATGTTATGGCTGATTGGTAGGATTCACAGAGCAGAGGGAGCAGGATCACTGGCATCTCAAAAGTAGCATGTGTACCTTAACAAAAACAGAGAGAGAGAGAGAGAGAGAGAGAGAGAGAGAGAGAGTTTACGCTTACCAAAGGTGGGTTTTAAGGCAATTCAATATAAAGCAATAGTTTGCAAAAACTTTTAATGGAAAACTGTTTTTTGTTTTTGCTTTCAAGTCACATGACACAAACAAATGGAAATGAGTGAATATAAATATAAATATAAATTTACAGACAATTTACAATTGCGAAATTTTTTTTTTTCTATTCTGCACAAAAAGACAGTGGAAAACCAGATGTATCTGAATAATTACTGTGATTGGACAGTGCTGGCCATTCAGCATAGAGCACTTAACCTACTTTGGATTTACACCTCAGGCTTCCGCATTAAACAACATGATTTTGATTTGATCAATTTTTCAATATTTGGTGATAACACTGAAACTAACATGCCAAGTTATGATTTTTATTAATAAGGAAACTTTCTTCTTTTATGTGGTACTCCTGAGTCTGTGATACAGTTTGATTTGGTTGCCTCTAATAGGTGAATATCTTTGTTCAGAATCTTGGGTAATCTGGATCTGTAGTATCATTAATAATTTAGGTTAATTTTTAGGTTGTGTCGCAACAGCAAATCAGAACCAAGCCTCCTGTTCAGCTACAGTTCCTTCAATATAGCATGTAAACATGCTGCTATCGCTAAAAATCAACACAGCAAGACATGAACATCAAATTCTCTACATCACAAATTTGTTTATATTGAAATAGGAACCTAGAATTAGTTTAATTAGTGGCGTGGGTGCAGCAGTGGCATAGCGGTTAGTATGTCTGCCTCACAGCAAGAAGGTCATGGGTTTGAGTCCCAGGCTCGGGTGTTTCTGTGTGGAGTTTGCATCTTCCCTCCATGTCTGCTTGGGTTTCCTCCGAGTACTTTGGTTTCCTCCCACAGTCCCATTAGGCTAATTGGCTGTTCCTAGGTATGTATAACCTAGGTGTGAGCTAGTGTCAGCTGAGAGTGTCAACCCCACGTCCCTAGTAGGAGTAAGCGGATTAGCACATGACAGTGAGTGTGTGATGATGAGTGAGTAGTGGAGTACATGCAGCTAGGTGAAAATTGTGAGTTTGTGATTTCATAACCTGAGATGTAAGGTGCCATGTGACCCTTTGTGCCTTTGTGATTTGGTGTGTGTGTGTGTGTGTCTGTTTATGTCTGAAACTCAATCTCAGACCATGACAGTTTCTCTCTTACAGCTCAGATGTGAAGTCATGTTCTCATTCCAACCAAAGGCAGATTCCAGCGTGACGTTAGACCAGTTTATTCCACCAGTGCTATTAATCCTTATTCCCATGCACCACTGTAATTGCATTCATCTTACTGGCGATTTCTTTCATCATGAATACAATTATGGGCTTATTTCTATGGGAGTAATTGAAACAGATGATCCTTTTAATTCTTTTGTCTGAACCGGCACACTATTCCCTCTCTTAGAGCTCGTCCCCCATGTTTCCTAAAGTGTTTAATCACTAAACCCTCACTGGAAGTCTTGAGTATGATCAGGGACCCTGTGCACATTCTAAGGACCTGCACTATGTATATACACAGCACACCACCACACCTGGAGCACCTGGAGTGTCCACATCCTTGAAACACAACACCCCATTCACTCCTATTGCTTTTCATGTGGTATGTCTCAGGTAGCATATGGTAACATCCACAGATCTCTGTGAGTGATCCCTGAGTGATGATTATGGGTGGTTAGAATTCCCCTACAGTATTATTACCTCGTTTTCCATGCACACCATGCTATACGGCTGAGCAACAGTCATGTTAGGCTCAGGTGCCTTCTACAAATTCAGCTGGTATTAAAGAAGTCTACTTTGTGAAGAGTGTGAGATTGAGATTTTGCAATAACGGCAAGATAGCAACAGTAAAATTATTTTATATCTTGTATGTGTTCCTGGATATGATGGTTATGTGATTCATGCTGTATTACTCATTCAAACCAGAATCATCAGGCTTGTGACATGAGGAGGTGAGCAAAAGGACAGCTCACGTCCTCACACCTACTTATCAGGGAACATCTCAGTGTGACTGAATCATCGACAATGTTCATAAACATCAAGAAGGAGTACTGGCTCTTAACTGTCCAGTACACTATCCATATCTATAACACTGTTCTACCTGCTCTAATATTACATTCCTACTGCAACCTACACACACACCAAGTGTCCTGCATGCCTGACACATACAGTAATTAAGCTTTTTCCAGCTTCTTTATCCTCTGGAATGCAGTGTGGATGGAGCGCCATGTTTTATGTGTCCACAGGCTGGTATCTGAGATGGTGCTGCCCAGAGGAGCTTCTCACTGTGTGTGGTAGAGAGACAGGTGTTGGCTCTTAAGGAATGCAGCCCCAAATTACACTAGCTAAACAGTTACTTTTTCCATTCATCCATCCGTCTATTAACTATACGGATTATCTGTCAGAATTGCAGGGAAGCTGGAGCCAATCCCAGCTCGTATCTGGTGAGAGGCGGGATACATCCCGACCAGGTCGCAGATCTATTTTCAGGAACACACAGATGAAAAACCATTCACACCATTCACCTAATCTGCATGTCTTTGGACTGTAGGAGGAAACCAGAGTACCTGAAGGAAACCCTCACGACTTTACTCACTCACTCGTTTGCCAAGCTGCTTAATCTACTAGAGTTGCGGGCTGGAGCATAGTTAGTCTGTGTTAGTCTTGCAATAGTCTGGAGACAAAACCTGTAATCAATATTGAAACTGGCTTTTATTTTATCTAATATTTATCTGTTAAACTGATTGAGTGCCTTCACCGATATCCTGACTGACCTTTTCTTAAACACTAGTCTGTTTCCATTCTTAGTTTCCTTATAGAGATTAGTTGGAAACAAGTGTGTCTGTATTATCCGGTCATGCAAGGACTGGATTAGCAACAATAACAAACCATGACTAGGTCACATTACGCACTTCACATAAATGAGAAATGTCGTTCCAGCATAAACAGCTTTCAGAGAACACAGAGACATTGACAAACACTGAGGCACACACACACACACACCAAAAGGTTAAACACATGAAGGACGGGAAAATTCAGTGTATTTCTAAACAACAAGCTCACCATTCTCAATCTCAGTCCTCTCACGGTCCATCTACCCCCCACAGGAGCTGGTGGGAATCTCGTGAATAATGCAGTTTGTCTTTAATTAATTCAAACCTGCTCACTAGGAACAAAAGCCTGGCTGAGTGTGTGGGTTTAAAGAGCTCTCAGACCAGAGCCATGCATCAAGAAAGACAGACTGAAAGGCTGAAAGAGTGGAGTTCAAATAAAACAAACAGAAGATCAAATCCATAAAAACAAAGTTAATGCTTCTCAGTGGCTGGAGATTCAATTAGATGATTGGAGATGATTTCAAACATTTTGTTTTTTGTACAATACCTTTTGTACAATACATGCATCACTTTTATACATATCACTGATACACAACCCAAACATGGTTCTGGGAGCTTTTTGGTGATTTTAATGTTCAGCTTTGTGTCTCTGTTTCTATGCAAAAACTACTGCAGAAAGTTTTGTGCTTGAAAAACATATAAAGTATATGCTGGACCACAAATATGAAAAATTTTTTTTAAAAAAATAAAAAAAAAACAACAAAAAAACAAAATCCGCACATTTTTTTTTTTGCGTAATACTACTAACAAACAAACACACAACCCGCAGGTAAAACATAACCTCCTTAACGGAGGTGATAATGGTTGTGTGTGCGTGTGTGTGTGTGCAATATAATAATGATTTTAGACCCACAGTGACAGGCTTCCAGACCTGTCCAATCAGAGAAAATGTTTAACTGATCAAATAAAAGAAAGTATAAAAATATAATGGTAAGTTTATTGCTTAATCGCTTGTTTAAAATACTTTTTGGCCCTTTTCAGACTTTATGTACTGCTGGCATACACACACACACACACACACACACACACACACGAAGAGTTTGCGTTCAAAAACAGTTAAGTGGCATTGTTTTAATTATGAGAAAAAGTAGCTTTTAAAGTAGCTTTCAAGACGGTTTTTTCAGTAGCTGTAAAATAAAGCTACGGAAAAAGTTGTTTTTCTAATAATTAAACAATGGCACTAATATTTTTTTTAACAAATTTTTGAACTCAAACTCTTCATATATATAAATATATATCACAATAAATATCACCATAGATATTACCATATACATCAACACAGACGTCTCCACAAGCATTGCTATAGATACCAACATAGACCACTGATATCACTAATGTAATGAATTCTATAAATTCTGAATTCCACACAAGCTGCAAATCAAAAACAGACAGAAGCTGAATGTTTTAAGTGTCCACTGAAGCCCACTGCCCTTCTTCACACACAGAATTGACCATATGGTCAGTAATACATCAACATGCTTCCTCCACCCCAGCCATGACACTTTCTCCATTCAACTTTTCTTGCCTACAATATAGTGGCACAACTTCTGTTAGTCACAAATCACAGTTTAATGTCATTACAGGCTGTTTCTGTGGAGTCTCTGTGCTCCAACTCATATTAGTTAAGGAAGTGCCATAATATAGGCAAGGCTGTCAACAGACTGCACTTCCTTTGCTAAAAGTAGTCTTTTGCACGCTGAGATCACACACGACACGCCTGTTTGCTCATCACTACATTACCCTGGAACCACACCACAAATAAACAAATGCTGGAACTGGCTTTGGTTAAGAAAAATACCCCCCCCCCCCCCCGCCTTCTTTCAGCATAATTCCAGAGTCCTCAACAGCAAGTTTTGACAAGTTACTGCCATTTAGCAACACTGCACTGGGATTGGTGTATTTACTGATAAATGACAGAGAGAGCACAATTCATGAGAAGGTAAGAGGTGTTTAGCAGGGTGTTGTGAGAGGACATGGGTATCTCTACACTCCCCAACCACCACCACCCCACCCCACCCCTTTGCTGCAATGATGCACCCTACAGTGTCGCATTTATGGCATGAGCAGAGCCAAGAGATGGGAGGCATATCCGTCTCAAAGTTATTAAAACTCACAGCAGTGACTGCCAATCTGGTCGTCTGGAGTGTATACACACACACTCACACACACACACACACACACACACACACACACACACACACACAAAAACACACACAAAAACACACACACACACACGTTGCCACTGACTCTTGGACATTCATAAATCCACAGCCACAAACATACTATTACAATACACCAATAATCCGAAATGGGTACAATTTAATGAAATAACAACAACAACAACAACAGCAACAACAACAACAGCAATAATAATAATAATAATAATAATAATAACAATCATTCATTAAAATGTAGCTGAAACACCAGATCATTTAATTTGAAGCTTACCTGTCTCAGAGTAATTTGAAGTATCCCGGTAAACACAGAGAGGTGTATTTTTCCCTGTCACAGCTCTACAGCATGCATGATGAACTAGTATAAAACTTCTAGTGATAAAACTAAAGAACTCAGCAAACAGCTTTCACCTTCCCTACAACCACTCCCCTTTCCGCTGCTACTAGCCTCACGCAATGAGCTGTGCCAGCGATTTTCTCTTTAGGAATCTTACGAGCTCTCTCTCTCTCTTTCCCTCCTTGTCTTTCTCGCTGAGGTTCCCCTCAGGGGAGTGATTTAGGATTTCCCAGACACACCCTCTACTCTGGGCAGAACTTGAGGAGTCGTCTCTCTCACACCCAGTCAGATTGGCCAGTCCCTGCCCCCCAGCTTCTATCACTCGATGTGTGTGTTTGTGTATGTCGTCACATATGTGGCCTAAGACGACCTTCAGTTGTGCATAACTATACAGTCATTGCAGCACAACTTCTGCAATGCAAGGGATTTGCCTCTTATTAACACATTGTTTTATTTAATTCCACTCCTACCTATTAAAATCCAAAGCAAAACCAAAGTGTCTGAGTAACTGAACATGAGCTAATAAAGTGCAGGAGTGGGGGAGCAGATTGCGTTCTCTTTTTGTCTATGGAAAGCACACTTTCCCCTTTCTTTGTCCTCAGATTCCTTCTCATTGTCTGTACGATGATAACAAACAGAGCTACGAGCAGCACTTCCTGCCAACAGCAGTGTGAATGAGATGAGAGGACAAGAAGGAGGAGGAGAGGAGATGCAGGTACTCTATGTTTCTCCTTCAGACTTCTTGTGAGGTCCTAAACATCGAGATAGAAACTTGTTATCTACAGGAGTCAATTAAAGTTCTTTAGTTATTCCAGTTAGCTGAGTTAGATGTGAGTTTGGTTCCCTGTGCTTTATGGAAAACAGTATTAGCAAACCAAGAGTGTTTGAAAGTTTCATTTCACTTCAGTTCATTCATCTGACAGAGACTTTGGCACAAGTACAGTGATGCCTAGAAGATGTATTAATATTATGGTAGGTAATACCATTTCCTGGTGGTGTAGTGCTTAGCACACCTGCCTCCAAGCAAAAAGGTCATGGGTTTGAGTCCTGGGTTTGGTGATGGCATTTCTGTGTGGAGTTTGCATTTTCTCCCTGTGATTGTGAGGGTTCCCTCCAGGTACTCTGGTTTCCTCCCGCAGTCAAAAAACATTTATATTAGGCTAATTGGCTGCTCCAAATTGCCCCAAGGTGTGAGTGTCAGTGTGAGTGTGATTGTAGGTGTGTTGCCCTGTGTTGAACTGGTGAGCTGTTCAGGGTGTACTCCACCTTCTCACAGAGTTGGCTGAGATAAGCTCCAGCCTCCCTGCGACCCTAGGCCGATTAATACGTGTTTCTCCAGTATCTTGATGTATTTTCAGCACTGCGCAACATTACTGACTCCCTGATTGCCTTCTCTTGTTGTCTGTGGAAAGCACACCTTCCCCTTTCTTTGGCCTTAGATTCCTTCACATTGTCTGGATGATGATAATAAACAATCATTTTCCATATTCCATAAACTGATTTGAATTTTATTGAATAATTTTTGAAAAGTATATACGTAGGTACATTACCAGTCAAAAGTTTTAGAACACCCACTTTGTTTTAAAGTTTTAATTGTAAACAAAGCAGATCACGTCCAGTAAGGGCCTTGAAGAGGACCAAAGGTAAGCAGTATGTCAGAACTTCCTTAGAAGAAAAGAACAAGATGGTATACTTTAAATCATGGAATAGCCAGTACTTTATTTAAACTTAATTCCCAATTAGCTGGTTTGGGATGAAGTCAACAGAAGGGTGACGGCAAAGCAACCAACAAGCGCAACACATTTGTGGAAACTTCTGCAACAGTGTTGGGAAGAAACTTCCCGAACAATACTTGATTTTGTGTAAATTATGTTAAACAGAACAATTCTATGGCAATTCTATCTTTTCTATCTCCAACTATTAATTGTTCTATGAGTACAAGTACACTGAGATCAACTGTATAAATCAAAAAATGGTGGTGTTCTAAAACATTTGAACATAATTTCTGTTGTGCTCTTAGTAGATCTATACTGCAAAATAGACACGATATCAACAAATGGGAGTTATTAACTCAGCTAAAGTGATACAGCTACAGTATTTTCCTGAGTTTTAAAGAAGACTTTAGAAGAAGTTACAGTCTGTAGCAAAATTTCTATGACTTTGGTGGTATAGCGTCTTGAGACCCCACTGTCTTTATATGAGGACATCATACTTTCTCCTAATTACAATAATCAATGATAAGTGATAAGTATCAGAATCTGTTCAGAGAAGTGACAAGACACACTACATTAGGCTTTGGGGCTTAAGAGGTTAAAGCAGAAGTTCTCAACCAACCTAATCATGAGGTTGTTTATGATCACATTATGGACATTAGGCATGTCACAGAGGGGGTATAAATGTGATTTAAACAAAATGAAGCGAAAACATGATCCATCTCAAGTAATAACACAATCATTTTATTAGTTCGGCGATAATATAAAAATCATATTTAAATGAGAAAACTGATTAATTAAAGTTTATATGATTTGATTTGGTCAAGTTCATGCGTGAACTTCCCCCTCTGCCTCCCACACACTGTCCTGATGTGATTTGCATCAGTGTTGGGAATCTCTGGTCTCAGGAATGCACTTTCTTATTTATTGAGATGTGTTTCATTCTTATATAAAATGTTATTATTAGAGCTGAATTATAATTCGTGTTAGAAATATAGAACTGGATTGTAGTTATTTTTGGTCACTTGAACAGAATGAATTTAATCCAAACCTCAATACCTCAAAAACAAATAGCCTGCAAATATTTTCAACATAAAGATAATATAGTGTTTGAAATTTCAGAAATAAAACTTCTGGGTGTGGTGCACAGCCAAAAAGCTACTGTATGTAATCTGTATTTATTTATTTATTTTATGAGTCTCTGTCTATAATAACCTTGAGAACCCCTACCTTAAATGTCACGGTAGCCCCAAACACACTCATTACTAGATGTAGCATACATGGCAGACAACGTCAGACTGAAAACAACATCTGGATATAGATGAATCTTCTTATGTTACTGCACGAAGCTGCCTCGGCTCCATGTAGTCCCATAAATCATGTTCATCAGTCAGGTGGAGACACGTTCATGTGTTCAGAATAGAGATTAACATCTGATACAGACGCCACAGAAGTTAGCAGAGCAGCGCTAATCTCAATCTACTGCTGTGAGCATGCATTTAAAACAAAAGTTTACATTTCTACAATAACACCCACAATAAGGAATGGATATTATAAAGAGTTGAGTTGATGAGTGACTCAATGCGGCTGTTATCTTCTCACTCTCTGATGTGACCCTGCCTGTCAGTGCCAGATTTCTCTCCCTCTCCCCTTTTATACTTAATCTGATATACTGCATCTCCTCAGGCACTTCAACCCAGAGCCACAGCGCCTGGCCTGTCCACCTGTAAGCCCCTCAGCAATGTGTTCTAGTAAAGGAGGAGGACGGGACATTGACGTCTCACTGTGCTCAATAAGTTCCTAACTCAGTGAACTGGAAAGGAATCTGTGCCACATTCAAATGGATGAGGGTGACATGCGTTCTTATTATATTTGGTTATGTAAAATATGTCTTAACCAATCAGCATCTGCCTTATATTGCTTTTTCAATACCTAATGTCATCAATTCTTTCCAAACCGCTTAATTAATGTTAGGGTCAGAGGGAAGCTGCAGCCTATCTCAGCCAACACTGGGTGAAGGCGGGGTACATCACAAACAGCTCGCTAAACTATCACAGGGCAACACACAACCATTCACACTCACAGCTAGGGGCAATTTGAAGCAGCCAATTAGCCTAATATGCATGTCTTTGGACTGTGGAAGGAGGAAACCCTCACAAGCACAGGGAAAACATGCAACCCCCCCACCCCCCCACCCCCACCCCCGGCAAAACTGTGATTTCTCAGGGGTGTGAACACTTTCTGAATCCAGTGTACGATGGGAAATAAAATTAAAGCACATCAATAACTCTTGTCTTTTTAGTGCTATAATTCTCTATGACTCCCATTCTATAATTACATTCAAGCATTTTACTTACACCACGTCTCTGGAATGTCCCCATCACCAATTAACACTGAATCATAACTCAAATCTGTTATCTACTCTCAACTACTCATTTCTGCTTCCATACTTTATTGTCAATCATGTAGAGCAGTAAGAGCGGAAGTAAGTTGTTATTACTACACACGCCTTCTTGTGATGATGTCCTCCTGCATGTTTTCATTCCAGCGCAGAAACTCACAGTTTGTGCTTGTGTTCCACCCAAGGCTAAAGGAAAGAGCAGCTTATCACTCCACAAAAAGTAAACTGTAATGTTATATTTTGTGAAATGCCACATTCCGCTAGTTTAAGTCATCAGTGATACGGACATTATTTTTGACTGAAAGTAATTCCCTTAAGAAATGCATTTAACATCAGATTTCAGTTAAAGAAGGCCATTACTGGAATTAAATCATGTTTGTGGGTTATTTAGGGCACTATATTGACAATTATTAATTATTTTGTTCATTCATTAATTTATTTTTAATTTTTTTATTGCCTCCCTATTATACAACCACAACCAATCAGGGAGGAGCATTAGCATGCACTTGCACCCTCCATGACATGCAATGCTGCCATCCAACTCTTTACGAACTGCTGAGCATGCGTATTTGTGGGCAGCCCCTTGTCCGAATGAACTTACAGATGCCCATGATTGGCTGGTGATTGCTGTGAGTGACAGGAAAGTGAGCGTATGCCATGACTCCCGTGAGAGCTCGGCTAATTAGCTCCATGGACTCCCTGTCTCAGATTGACACGGCATCAACCTGGATTCCAACCTGTGATCTGCAGGTTGATAGTCACGCACCTTGTCAATGCGCCACTCAGGAGCCCATAATTTAATATTTTAAATAGTATTTTTTTTCATGTGATTATCCCACCCTTTGGTAAAAATCCAAGACGTTACTTATGTTTGAGTTTGTGCCCTGTGGTGGTCCAATGTGGACTAAGTTCCTCATGGCTGGTATTTTCCACCAGGAACTAATGACAGTTCACATGACTAACATAACTGAACATCATCCTACCTCTCACATTACCACAGTGCTGTCAGCAGGTTTATGCCTAGTGACCTTTCACACATGGTGTCCATGGGGATGGACAGAAAAGCTAGCAGCATGCTACTACATCTAACACAGCTCACATTTAAAGCTGATACATGGACAGGATGAGATGTGCTGTCCCTATATGGTCAGACATCATGTTGATCCAGAAACAGGATAACGATGACCTATGCTCCTCGAGGAACAGTTGAAAAGATGGATGTCAGGGTTAGTGTGGGTGATATCAGCTGGCATGCTGAGTATTTTAAGTCCACATACATGGCCTTGGATAGTCCATGACTTGTTATCCATGTTTTCTAAAGACTCTACATCCGCGAGTGACATTTGTCAAATAAACAAGAAAGCCTGCTGAGGGTAGCTGCAGTGGCCTTTAGGATAAGATAGAAAGCTTATCACCAGTGAAGACACAAACATTCTGCATCTGCTTCAAAATATCACAATGTGATCTATACAATCGTGAGTGTGATAAGGGCAACAACCTCATGCATTCTGGGTAAATGCCAGACATTTGTAAAAACATGAGTTACCTTTTATTCATTCATTCTTATTAATCAATTTATCCTGGCTGTAAGAAGAGGTTGCATGTTCCCCCAGTGCCTGTGTGGGTTTCCTCCAGGTACTCTGGTTTTCTTCCACGTTCCAAAGACATGCATTTTAGGTTAATTGGCTGTTCCAAATTACCCCTAGGTGTGTATGTAAGTGTGAATGGTTGCGTGTGTGTGTTTGTGTGTGTGTTGTTGGCCCAGCAATGGACCGGCGAGGTGTTCAGGGTGTACCCTGCCTTTCTCCAGATTTGGCTGAGATAGGCACAAGCCTCTCTGCAACCCTATTAGGATTAGGCAATTCAGCAAATGAATGAATGGATGAATGAATGAAGGGCTTTATCCTTTTGGACAGAAACTACACAGCACATCCAGGAAACATTGAAATATGCCCAGAATACAATGTATTGAGAAAACAGTCTCAGCAGTTTGTGCTACTGTAGCTCTTCTGTCTGATCAGACCAGACTTACTCGCCTTCACTCCCCACACATATCAGTCAGTCTTGGACAATAATATTTACTGGTTCCTTCTTTGAACCACCTTTGGTAGGTACTTACCACTATACCAGTAACACCCCACAAGACCTGTCATTTTGGAGGTGAATAGACCCTGACAGTTAGCCATCACAATGTGGCCCTTGTCAAAGTAACCCTGATCCTCTTGCTTGCTTATTTTTCCTGCTTCCAACACATCAACTTCAAGATCTGACTGTTCACTTTCTGCCTAATACATCCCACTCTTCCTATATTTAAAGTACTATAAGTATAGATTAAAGTATACTGTTGGAGATATTTGATTCACAAAAACACCTGGACCTTTTTAAGGGAACATAAAATGCAGCTAACTGTTTATATTTAGGACCCTGACTGCAAAAAAACGGACAGGAAGTGGCAGAGAACTGTTTTAACATCACACCCAGCGTGCCAGTAAAGACGACAGGAAGCTGCACGCCCAAGGAACATCCCGGAAAATAAAAGAGAGAGAGAGAGAGAGAGAGAGAGAAAGAGAGAGAGAGAGAGCTCTTTGGTTTGACTGTTCAGTGTTTAAATGACTTACAATATCAATAAGTAATATATAATTATACTCAATGAAATTCTGACTGCTTAATTAATGCTTTGAAATATACAGTTATACCAATTACTAATACCAAGTTTTCACACTCATTCATTTACTTTTAATAAAAATGACACACAAGTTAAAAAAGGATAAAAATAAAACACAGCATTAGAGACGTTAAGGGTTAACGATTGCTTGATGTCCAGTCATTAGTGCTGAGCATTACTGCTGAGTAACCACCACCGCTTCAGTTTGCTGAATTAAACACTTTATCTTTCCCTTTGCTTCTAAAAGCTGTGTTTTTGACCCTCTAGTCCATTTATCTCTTTCAGAAATGCTTCTGCAAGACAAATATATCTGGAGTCTGTAGAAAACAAATAGCAGGGTACGTTCCATAGCAAGTGTCTCTTTAACAGTACATTTTATACCCATCAGTGAGCACTAAGCAGTACATGCAACTAACATTCATTAGCATGATCCATACACAAGCCAGATCATTTCACTGGGCTCTGTATTTTACTCACTTTTAAGTTTCCTCTTTTTCTGTATTTATCTAACAGTTTCTTAACATGTTGTGCTAAAAAAAAAAAAGAATTTATATTTTAAGTGCAGATCTGTGCTGTAAACTAATTAGTAATTTCTCATACTGTATAAATGCATTTGTTTATGGTTGTCTTTATGAGTGTGTTTAAAATACGCTGCACATTCTGGTGGGTTTTTTTTATAGAGAATTCTCAGGGATACCTCTGGGTGTAAGATTGTTTTTAAAAAAAAAAACTATGGTTGATGTGAAAATTCAGTAGTAGTTAGCCTTGACTAAAGAAATAGTCACAACAGCACCATTATCATTTGTTTTGGGAGGAAGTCACCTCAGATACCATGCTGACCTCTGATTGTCCTCCCAGAGACACCTGGGAAGTTAGAGGAGATGTTGTTCTAATGCGGTTCCTGAGACACTTTTGTGTGGACAGCGTTAGCATTTCTTACAGGATGTGAATCTAGGTGGAGCAGCATTCAGGATGAGCTGTGAAAGGTGTTGAAGCTAGTTTAGTCAGACCTCCTGTTGACTCCACAAACAGCCAAAACAGTCCTCATGAAAAGAAAAAAACAGTAGGAGCGGTGCTCTCTGTTTTTTCTGTCTAAAAACACAAAGTACAATTACATCCTTGCAGACAAGAGTTGTGTAGTTGGAGAGGGTTATAAGTGTTAACATATCCTAGATCTTATCAGGGCAGTCATGGCCTTGCTGATTAGAGAAGTGGGTTTGGGACCGAAAGGCCACTGGTTTGATTCGCGAACCAGCAGGGACAATGTGTGGTGTCAGGGGGAGTAAGAGGTACCTCCCTGCCCTCCATCTTCATGGCTGAACCCTCAACTGCACCGCAATGTGGCTGCCCACGGCTCTAAGCCAAATTTCCCTTGCGGGATTATTACAGTATATCAAAATCTAATTTTCAGGTTTACTTCTCATAAACACAAACTCAAGTAAATTAAGTTTATACATTTTTAATATATTCTTAATATTAAAATCTTAGTGCCTTCTACAACCCTACTTACTACTCATTAATATTCATAAAGTACATTACCCAATGCTCATTAATATTCATTAGTATGTCTTGTTAACAAAATAAGAAGCACTTCATACAAGCAACCATCTCCTGTGAGATCAGTATTTTGTAATCTGTTGCTATTTTAAAGAGGACACGTGTTGATTATGTAGTCGTCCTGAAACCATGGAATAATTACAGTAAATACTTGCAGTCGATCCAACATGGGTGTGTTTTCTTTCTACGCTGCCTGAAAGAAATATAAGCAAGTGGTTAGTTCTGTTTGTACCATTTCCTCACATTTCTCCAGACTCTTCATACTTATTATAAGTTTGAATCATCACATGTACTAACTATCTTTCTTTTTTCATTCTAGATGCTATATTGTGTAAGTCCCAGTTTGCAGTCTAGTTTACTAATTTGCATAAAATGAAAATTGTGTGATAGCAACATAAGAATTTATATGCTGGAACAGCATCCTAATTAGATATTTATATTGATAGTATAAACTTTGGTGACCTGGTGGTAGGGGTCTGGATTACTGATCCCAAGGTCAGGGTTCAAGCCCCACTCTCAACGGGTTCTCACTGCCC
>JAQMYF010000015.1:12597998-12612520 GCA_030014195.1 Neosilurus mollespiculum
GTGTGTGTGTGTGTGTGTGTGTGTCTATATATATATATATATATATATATATATATATATATATATATATATATGGCTTTTCCAATAGTCTGGCAAGCTGTTTGGGGTGTACTCTGCCTTTGCCCACTGTCGACCGGGATAGTGGGATTAAGCAGTTTGGCAAATGGGTGAGTGAGTACCCTACCAACCCATTAACTATGGCTTAAGTTCCTGACATCTGTAAAAGGGTCAGGAAGGCATGGAGAGAAGTGTTGGCCTGATGGTGACACTGACCTCTTTTGGTCTCTCTCTCCTGTAAAAGCTGGATACTTGAGAGGATGTGGATGCGATGATGTCGACTGTGAACCCCCAACTCCAACAAGTCTATCTCTGTCAAGTGCAACAGGTCCTACAGGGAATAGATGGATGGTATGGGGTTATTGAAGTCTGCCTGGCACCATGAATCATTTACACCTGATCACTGTTACTGACACTTCTAAATTCACGGGTGAAGGCAGGAGTCTGTCATTACTACTTTGAGTTCCAAAACAACAGTAAATTTTTGCTACCTGCAATAATGGAAACGGGTGCTGCCTTGTTTGTGAAATTCTCTCACTATCTTTCTTCCCTTGTGAGACAAAACAAGAGGAGTTTAATCGTAGGTGGGCAGCTATTTTCTTCTGGTTTTGCATTTCCAGAGCATGTTCAGGCATTCACTTTGCTTGAACAGTTGCTCAGCCAAACTAGTTAAATCAACTGAATATTCTTGGTTCAAATCATGAATTTTGAATTGTACTGACTTAAGCACATTATAACATTCAGTATGAAAACACTTGCACTTGGTCCCACGCTGTCTTTGTAGGTTTCGTCATAGCAAAATGGTGCAGTGAGCTGTAGGTGCTGTTGATTTTATGCTGGAGAAACAGATTTATGCTGCATTAGCCTCATTGTGCATTTTATCTTACAAGCCCTATGAGTTCCGTCACAACCCAGCAGAATCTCTGCTATAATCAACCATTCACCTGTTTTTTTTCCCTCTTTCATCATGTTTTTTTTTTTCAGACTTGTTTGGTTAGAAAATGAAAGACAGAAGGAGCAGATAGTGTGCTATGCCAGTAAGGGTCCATTGTGTGTCGGCTTTCTTCCCAGATCACAGCTGAATCTGACAAATGATGATTAAGACAAGCCTCAATTCAGCATGCAGCTCGCGTTGTTTCTGTGCTATCTAATCTGTAAAAAAAAAAAAAAAAAAAAAAACTTCAGATGTACGGGACAATGAAATTATTAAGTCGGTTTAATGTCTTTTAGCCTACTATATAAAAAGCAAAGGTGACTTGCCAGCTTGTTTGTTGATTACTGCCAATACTTTCATGATTTTAAGCTTGTACAGTGTTGATTACTACTGTGTATGAATACAGTATAAGTATATACACTGGGGTGGATATTGCTTCACTATAGCACAAATCATTGGTAGTAAATGTTAGTATTATGTCACATTTATATTATACTTGAGTGTTATTGAAATCAAATATTTGTACTCATATCTCATTACACTCACTCCCTCATTTGCTGAACTGCTTAATCCTACTAGGGTCATGGGGAGGCTCGAGCTTTTCTTAGCCAACACTTAGCAAAGGAAGCCCTGAACAGCTCACCAAACCATCGCAGAGCCAACACACACACACGCACACACTCACTCACAACTATAGGGGCAATTTGAATCCTCTAGTTAGCCAAATGTGCATGTTTTTGGACTGTGCAGGAAAACCAGAGTACCCAGAGGAAACCCATGCAAGCACCGAGACAACGTGTCAACTCCACACAGAAACGCCCCAACCCCAGGACTTGAACCCAGGACCTTCTTGTTGTGAGGCTGATGTGCTAACCACCACACCATGAATGATAATTTCAAACTAGAAAAAAAAACAAAAAAAACTGACAGGCAGATGTGCAGATAATATCCATAAAGGTGATGAAAATGCAGAAGCTGATGTATCAGCTGTGGAAGCACCAGTCCAGCTGCACTCTAGCATGGTCATGGCAAAATGCAAAAGGGACAAAATGTGTAAACATGACAGTGACGGATGTGAATCTCCAGATCGGGCTGGCTTAAATAAATAGTGAAAACACTAAACAACCAATAAGACTCAGAGAGTGATTATAAAGGGAATTAGACAAGAACAGGTGATTCAGGTGAGTGCAGAAAGCTAGGCAGTGAAAAGGAAATCCAGGCTCAGAAATCCAGTGATTGGAACTGATGGATTTGTGGAGGAGATGGCAAGGATGTGATTTGGTTTTTAGCATGTGGCCAAAGCTTGATCCTTCCCAGGTACTCTTCAGCTAATTAGCTGCACCAAGGCTGCACTCATTAATGCTTATCAGAGTCCAAGCTATGACCTTGTCATGATCAGTCTTTACCCCAAATCACTTTTTCAGATTCCAGAACCTAAACAAAACCTTGGTAATGCATTAACCAAGAGTTATCACTTTCACTTTGCTATCAGGAAACTGGTGGAATGTTTTTTCTCTGTTTTTTCTCTGTGAAACGTGGGGTTTCTTACTTTTGTCTTAACCATTCAGTAGCTGCTAGACATTCCGTGCTGGCTAAATTAGCCACACAGGACAGTTATTGCAACAAATTAAACAAACAAACAAACAAACAAACAAACAAATAAATAAATAAACAAAATGACATTTCCTATACAATTGGATACTTGATCAGATCACCACTAACCTTTTTCAGCTGTTTGGGTACCTGTACTGTTTAACATATAATATCAGTTATGGCTGTGCAGTACTTTTTTGGAAAATTAAACAGTGTAGTTTTTGTTTTTAACCATTTCTACCTCTCCAGACTTACGTATTTGGCTGGTTTCTAACAAGTTGACACATGCTAGGGTAAATATTGCATTGAGTAAGTAAACCCAGTAGCAAAATGTGTTAGCAAGATAATACTAATCAACGCTGTATTTTAGACCAGGAGAAACATCTGATAAAACAAACTGCACACATTCTTATTTATACCCTGGCGAAAATAGCATCTGGTTTTCATCTTCCTCCCTGTCTGCTTCCTGCAGTAATGAATAAAAAATGCACATTAGCACTTTGTTTCTTGGAGGGTCTGCTCTGTGGTGCAGCACATTTATTACAAAAGTGATAAGAAGTCCATAAAACAGCTCTGCTTTTATCCATCGTTTAACAAACAGCAGCATAAAGTTGCAAAATCAGAATCAGTAGTTAGCTGTATTTTAAAAATGTTCTTGTTGATGATGTGTTTCTGTAGATAAACAGTGGTGAAGACAAAATTATTTCCAGAGTTACTGTAAACTTGTAAGGCAAGAGAATATTTTTATTTTGCATTGTCATCGTACACATGACAGTGCTTCACCTGGTCATCAGTGGAATATAATTATATACATAGTGTGTGTGTGTGTGTGTGTGTGTGTGTGTGTGCAGTGGTTGAGTTGGTGACCAGGTGGTAGAGGATTATGTGTCATATTTAAAAATTTACTGTTGAGCTTCTGGATTTAATTGAAAAAATTGAAAATTGGAAAAAAGTCACAAATGAAAAGAAAACGAAGGGTTTATACTTTGCTTCATTGCTATCTGTAAGATGAATATCATTAAAATAAACAATGCCATTTATCAAAAATGATGAGTAATGGTAAAATACGGGTTGTATTGACTGAAGTGAATAAGTGAATGACTAACTACAGTTCAGACAGCAGCTGACACACATTCCCTCTCCTGCCAAAAGTAATCCTCTGATTCAAACATAGAGGAACTGAAGTCTTTCAGTATTGTCTACGCATTAAAAAAATAAATAAATAAACTGTCTATTTTTCTCCCAATAGGACAGGCCTCACATGTTTTCTTATTTTCACAACTGCACTCTCCTGACCTGTGTTCATTTGCACACTAATTTAATTAAAATCGGAAGGGCTATGTCTACAAGTGATTGCTTTTCTAGTGAGTAAAATCTCGACCATTTTTTATCAGTCGTTTAATATACAATATTTACTCACTCACTCACTGACTCACTCACTCATTTGTCAATCCTAGCAGGGTTGTGGGGAGGCTAGAACCTATCCCAGCCGTCATTGGGCGAAGGAGGGGTACACCCTGAAAGGCTGGCCAGACCATCACAGGGCCAACACACACACACAACCGTTCACACACTTACACCTAGGGGCAATTTGGAACAGCCAGTTAGCCTAATGTGCATGTCTTTGGACTGTGGGAGGAAACCAGAGTACCTACATAAGCATGGAAAGAACATGCAAAAGCCACACAGAAACGAATGAGCCTGAAACTCGAACCCAGGACCTTCTTGCTATGAGGCAGACATGCTAACCACTACACCACCGAGCCGCCCTTAATATGTACCTGCAATAGAATGAGTATGTGACCAACCACTACACCACCGTGCTGCCCTTAATATGTACCTGCAATAGAATGAGTATGTGACCACGTTGCACCCAACAAGCACACACTCCGCTGCTATCTTACCTGTCCTTTGACCTAGATGTTTATAGCATTAGCTAATCTAGCTAAAAAGCTTAAATTTTCTTTAGCTTGTTTACAAAAGCAAGTTAATATAGACTATCCATACTAGACTTGTGTGTGAATTTTTTGTTACTCAGAGGCACCAGCTAAATTATGGGATACCATAGTGAAGCATATATAGTGTGGTACCATTCGCATACTACGAATTTAGTAGGTCAGTGGATCCTGATCTGTACAATTTGGTTAAATATAACTGCCCATTGAGTATTTGGTTCATGGTTCATCTTCTGCTTTATTCTTTTTTTTGGTCATGGGAAAGCTGGAGATTATCCCACATGACTCCTTGCAAAGGCAGAGAACAACCTGAATAGCTCACCAGACCTCACAGGGCCTGAGTATTTGATATTTTTGATTAATTTTCCATATTCTAATATCAGAATCAGCTGTCACTGGGACAAGTTGAAACCATTCTGGTTTGGAGTTCTCTCTTAATAAACATTTAATGAGAGAAAGTGATGCATGAAGTAGTGAACAGAATGATTGTTTGGAGCTTTACCATCACAAGAGAAGATGTGGTTTGTAGATTAGACCACATACAGCAAAGAAGGCATTCCAACTCAAGACACTACAACTGAAATGTAAAACAGAATCAGATTTGTAGTGGAGCACCATTAAAGAGGAAAAAAGTCTAACCATCGAGTTGCTTTTTGAACATCATGAAAAACCTACACCGTACGTCTGTCTGTCCCTCCGGCGTACGTGTACACATGGGAGCCCTGTGTTATTTTTTCAAAATTTTATTATTATTAGGCAGCAGTGATATTAAATGTATCTCATATACTTCAAAATAGTTTGTTTCTAATATTATTCTGGTGCTGTTTTTACTAGTCTTCCTCAATTTGACTCATTTTTGCTCAAGAAATTGCATACGAAATATGCATGCGTGGTCTGGAGAGTGTTGCGTGCGTATGTGATGTTAGACGCAGCAAATCTAATGTAAGTACGTATACCTCATACAAGTTTGAAGAGAAGGAGGAAAAATATTTTTTTAAAAACAGAGACAAGGGCACTAAATACAAATTTACCAAAAAATGTGAACATTTTTAATTATTAAAGCATCTCTACACATCAGATTTTATATCTCGTAAAAGGAAAAAATGTAATAGGATTAAGCGGCTCGGAAAGTGGGTGAGTGACTGATTTGGTTATGGACTTGATTTTTCTCTCCATGTGTGAAAAAATCCTAAAATCTAACAACTGTGAAAACCTACACCATTTGTTTTAATCTTACATTGAAGTAATAGCAACTATTCTTTCATTATAAATCTTCATGGGCCTAAACATGAACTTCTCCTCCTACTTCAAGCCCTAACACTGCCAAGACAAACAAACTCATTGAACCTGAACACTTGCGCTTTTTTCTCAATGATGGCTGGTTAGAATGAGCTCTTAGCACAGCAAACGTCAAAAAGGAGCAGTAAAGTGCGTGTGTTTGTGTGTGTGTGTGTTTGTGTGTGTGTGTGTGTGTGCGTGCACGCACGAGGTGAGGTCGGCCAATTCTACTGTTTGCTACTGTTTACGATCTCTGAGTGGCTCCATCATCACAGCACTGCATTCCAATAGTGAGTGAGAGTTCGCTTTGCAGGTTAAGCTCAGGGCTATGTTGAGATGAATGAGGATTAAACAGACAGGCGAAAAATGTCTGTCAGTCTTAAGTATTGATTGCTGATGGACTTAATGACATTGAGCAAAGACTTGCTGCCAGATTTCACTTATACTGGAGTAAGATAGTTCTAAGCTGTCTAGAGAGCTAGCTCAACCTCAGCAGAATCTGGTTATGAATAGTAAACTTTTATACACAATTATACAATTGACATCTTTACAGCTTTACTGTTTGAGTAAATAGAGCTAGTGTTTATGATCTCCAAGAAGGCCTCTGGTGTTTCTGTGTGAAGTTTGCATGATCTCTCCGTGCTTGCATGGGTTTCCTCGGGGTACTCCGGTTTGCTTCCACAGTCCAAAAACATGCACAGTAGGCTAATTGGCTCTTTCAAATCACCCCTAGGTGTGAGTATGAGTGTAAATGGTTGTGTGTGTGTTGGCACTGTGATGGCCTGGCGAGCTGTTCAGGTTGTACCTTGCCCTCGTCCACAGTCGGCTGAGATGGGCGCCAGCCTCCCTGCAACCCTAATTAAGATAAAACTGCTTAGAAAATGAATGAATGAATAAATGTATAAATAAATTATGATCTCTAAAGAAATTGATCTTAAGATGAATCCTGTGATCCATCCTGATGTGCTACTACTGGTAGGAGTTAGAAGGTTGGAGTTAGAAGCCCCTCTCTCCTGCTGATGATGATCCATATGGACCAAAATATACACTCAGAAACTATGAAGATGACTTTTCACTCCTGGTGATATAAACTCTTTTACTGATATGATTTAGGACTACAATTCCCATTACAGCTATAAGATAACCATATCTGGTTTTACCCAAATGAGGATAGGTTTCTCTTTTGAGTCTGGTTCCTCTCAAGGTTTCTTCCTTGTGTCGTCTGGGGGAGTTTTTCCTTGCCACCATCGCCTCGGGCTTGCTCATTGGGTAGATGTGTAGGGTTTATCGAGAAATGCTTAAATTCTTTCTAAAATTTGTGTTTACTATGTAAAGCTGCATTGTGAAAGTGTCAGCTGTAAAAAGCTCTATTCAAATAAAACTGAAATGAATTATTCTGAGCCCAACAGGACTCAACTTAGGCAAAACAGAAATGGCTACTGAGGATATAAAAATCCCACCATTGTAGAAGTTGTATGTTTTTGGGATGGCCGATATCACGATAAACTCATGCCACATCTTTTTAGTTAATTTTAACCTCGAAAACCAGCAAAATGATATTTTGAGAAATATACATATACATTGTCCATCACAGCTTTGCGTTTATTACAGCAGTACATATTTGTAGATTTATAGATGTCTATATGAACTTTGCATTGACGTAAATTTTATCCTGCTGTTCTGAAGTTGTCCCTCCACATTGCCAAGGAGTTTCATCTGCATAGCTCACCTTAAGTCATACCCCAGGTTTTCTGTTGGATTGAGGTCTGGCCTCTGGGTCATGTCAAGACTTTGATCTTTATTTGGCTGAAGCCATTCCTTGGTTGACAAGAATGTGGGTATTGAGTTGTTATCATGCTGTAAAGTGAAATTCTTCAATCCTGTGCCATCAGGATTTGTATCAGAAGAGCTTAATATTAATAGAAAGATTTAGATTCTTGAAAAGAGGTATAGTATTGTTGGGATGATAAGATGTGTTGTCACTGTGCGAAACATATCTTTCATTTACACCTGGCATTAACATGCATCCTGGGTGATTGGATCGCAATACAATTCAATTCAGTTTTATTCGTATACATAGACATTGTCGCAAATCAGTTTTACAGAGTAAAAACAAATTTGATAGTGAAGTTAAACATTTCTCTATAAACCCTACACATCCCCAATGAGCAAGCACATTGCAACGATGGCAAGGAAAAATTCCCTCAAACGACACGATAAGGAAACCCTGAGAGGAACCCGACTTAAAGGGGAAACCCATCCTCATTTGGGTGAGACCAGATAAAAATATAATCCATGTAGTAGAAACTTCACTATAGTTTAACATGCAGTCCAGTTGGTTATATTATAAATGTAATGGTAATTGTAGTCCTAAATCTTTTTAGTAAAAGAGTTTATATCACCAGCAGTGAAAATTCATTTTCATAGTTTCTGAGTGTATATTTAGGTCCATATAAATCATCAACAGGAGTGAGAGGCTTCTTAGATGAGAACTCCAACCAGTAGTAGCACAACAGGATGGATCACAGGATTCAGAGAGCAGAAGGATCAGGATCACTGGCATCTCCGAAGTAGCATGTGTACCTCAACAAAAACACAGAGAGAGAGAGAGAGAGAGAGAGAGAGAGAGAGAAAGAGAAAGAGAGAGAGTGTAATCTCAGTAGGTGTTTTGTACCACACCCAAGAGCATGTGACCCCGAAAGACGGAGAGACAGACAGACAATAAGTGGTCAGCGCTTAGCTTTTGCTACGAAAAGGGTCAAATGTGTCCTGAGGATACTCAAACCAGACAGAATGCTTAGGTATTTGTAACACACACACACACACACTTTACTGCTTCTTTTTGGCATTCGCTGTTCTAAGAGCTCATTCTAACCAGCCATCATTGAGACAAAAGCACAAGTGTTCAGGTTCAATGAGTTTGTTTGTCTTGGCAGCGTTAGGGCTTGAAGTAGGAGAAGTTCACACCATCACATTTGTAGAGTGAACATAAATGTGTCTCAGTGTGCCCCAAAACTACATAAAATAGGCCTATTAATCATTGCAGGAGAGTATAATCAAAAATGTAAAATAGGTAATCATTGTGAGACTGTTTGAAAATTGATGAATGATACTATAACAGCAGAAATTAAAGGAGCTGCTGTTTAGAGTTCCTTCCCATTTCTTATATCCCCATTCTGTACGAGATTTGTTAACAGACCATGCAAAAATGTTCAGTACAACACCCTTTCTTTTGCTGAATTAAATTAAAGTGTGTGCAGGAGATACATTTTAATATCAGACTCAAACGCCTAGGCTGTCCACCTGTGATCAGCTCCCTCGAGAAAAATGTTAATCCCAGGTGTGAATAGGACCCCGGCCTAAAGATTCAGCCTTAGAAACATACTGAAAAACAATGTAAAAATAAAAGTTAATATATATTTTCTAAATCATACACAGGTGTGAGTTTTGTTTTTTGAGAAAATTTACTTCCTTTTTGATATCTTACCCCAAAACCCAGACCTACAGAATATATGAGAGATTATTATCACATGCAAGAAGTGGACACTACCTGCACAAAATTCCTAAAGCTCCTTCAATGTTGCTGTGGGCCTCTTAGTAAGATCTGATAAGTTTTTCCTTGATTGTCTTTTTTCCTTGAACTTCTGATGCTTGAAATGATATTATAAATGTTCCTGCGGTGCCACATTTTCTCCACATATTGATTAAAGTCTTTGCAGTTCTCCAAAATTCATCAAATATATTTAACACTGAACATAGTTACAGCCTCTCTCATCTCTCTCACTCATTTGCCAAACCGCTTAATCCTATTAGGGTTGTGGGGAGGCTGGAGCCTGTACTGAACATAGTAACAGTCTGCATTATTAAAATGGTGTAGTGTTGGGTGGATTCTTTAAAAATATATACTTGTGTTGTGCATTTGATTTATCTTTTGACTATATATCACAAATATATAATAAGGATGTGATGCCTTAGATCTGCTGTAAATTACAATGGCAGTGTGTCTTTTGCAGAAAATGGGCAAAATGTAATCAATCAAATTCAAGGCTTTTACAGAAATAGAAAACTTAAGTCAGATGAGTTATCATGGAATTTTCATGTATACAATGTGTAACAATAGTGTAATTAACAAGCATTTGCAGAAGGTGAGGAGGATGTCGCTAAACATTCCTCGAGGTGGAACATTGACATTAACCAAGCCTAAGGTGAATAACTGTTTTACTTTATTTTAGTATTTATGATTTGACATTTTCTAACAATGGCAGTTGCAAGTGAAATCTATGTGCATGCATGTATGTCAGACATCAAATAGTGCAAACAGAGTAAAGCAACTTCCTGCTGTTCTAGAGCTAACAAACAAATTGAAAGGATTCTCTGAAGATGTAAAATTTTATTTGAATAAGATAAATGTTTTGAAACTCATGTAGCTTTTTATAATTTACTACATGGAAATGTAAGAGAAGAAAAAAGTTTTAGGGCATACTGCACCGACAACGATCACACCCCCTGCTCCAAATGACCATGACATATTGATTCAAGAATGTCAGTTAACCTACATTAAGACACAGAATGTGTATACCTGTGTACATGTAGCTATGAACCTCTCACCTCAACTCCATCATATTCCTCATCAAACAGTGTGCAGTACTGTGGTAGGCCGAGCTGCCTGAGCCATTTAGAGATGGACAGGTGTTTCATGGTGGATCCTCTCCACACACACCCTTCTTCTTCTTCTTCTTCTTCTTCTTCACCACACAACCTGTACCCTGGAGTCTAAGAAAGGGTTAGAATGTTCGAAGTCATGTTAAAAACTGCTTTTGTTAGGTGTAGGTGAAAAAAGAATAATGTTTAATTAAAAGTAGTTGGTTGATTAAATATAGTTCAGTACAGAAACATATTGTAGGAAATGCAGAAGGGTTAAACTACAGGCAATTCTGGGAATTTCATTTGCAGTGTCAATGCAGAAATGGATAAATGTGGCTTCAGAGAATATAAAGCTGAAACACGTCCCATTATTCCAATTCTCTTCCCATTTTACTCCAGAACCATGCCATACAAGTACACCTGAATGCTAATGCAAGAGAGGCATGTGGGAAAACTCTGGGCTCTGTAACACCCCAGGCTCTACAAACTGAAAAAAAATGCATTAGCATTCAGATATGTTTTTAGGGCATGACTTTTGGAGGGAAGGGGGTTCTGGAAAAGCTGTCTATACCTATACCTGTACAGTCAGCATCCGCTATGTGAAGTAATATAAAAGCTCAGCAAAAGATGTTTAGGGATTAAAGCACAAAGCCTGGATTTACACCCAGACAGAGCAACTGAGCTGCACCAGGCGTTTAGACAAAATAGAAGAGAACAAGCTGAGGTTATAACTTGTCTCTACTCAGCCAAGTTGGTCATAATAGGATTCTTTAAACCCACACAGAGACCATGGAACTGTCACCAATGTCATTTCAAAAACTCTCACGTCAACTGAAAATACATGATTATGTTAAGTAGCCTAACATTCTGACATATTTGTTTGTGTGTTTCATTATCTGTGTATGCAGGTATGTGCGTGGGCTCCTACTGACAGCATTTAAATTGCAGGTTGATGGTGCTAAGTCAGACACTAATCGCTTTATAAACTAGCTTTTGTCTGTCTAATAGATGGATTCTGACAGGTTTGCATTTCTACTGTTTCTCTTCCGCACTCCAGGCAATCTGCTGTCACATCAATGGAAGGTTTCTTTTACATGAGACATATTATGTTTGGAACAGTTAGCTTGTAGGCCACAGAAATAAAGCTTTCATTTGTCAACCTTCCCCATACTCAGACACAAATCACATTTAACACAAAATGCTGAGGAACCGATGCATTAAAAATGAGATGAAGCTGCGGAATGTCTTTTTATAACTTGGCAGGATGTGCAAGGTGGCCATTATGGTTATTAGATCTCTCTCTCTCTCTCTCTCTCTTTCTCTCTCTCTCTCTCTCTCTCTCTCTCTCTCTATTTCTCTGTGTGTGTGTGTGTGTGTGTGTGTGTGTGTGTGTGTGTGTGTGTGTGTGTGTGTGTGTGTGTGTGTGTGTGTGTGTGGACAATTTCACCATGGCAGTCACAAAAGCTTCATCCAATAATCTTACCAGCTACAGAGCCAATTTCATAATCCATTATGTGTGCCGATAATTTATAGACCATAAAATGGCATGATCATCCAAAACACCTGATTTAACTCAGGTAATTATTTAACCCTTACAAAGAGAAATCAGGGACCAGACCAAGGAAAATCGTATAGTCTGCATTGCGTAGGGTCCCCCCCGGAACAATACCCTCAGGTCGAAAAAGTGACATTTAGTTAAAATCAGAGTTGGATAGAATATCCTCCTCCAACACATTTGTCCCTGTTACTGGTTTTCCTCATTTGAGGCCCATATAATCACAGCAAATGCAAAAATGGTGGAACATGGACTGTGAAAGCCTGCTATAAACAATGTGGCTGTAAAAATGTAAATGTAAAAAGTGTGTCTCACTCACTCATTTTCCATACCATTTAATCATACTAGGTTTACCCTAAAAAGCCCGCCAGACCATCACAGGGCCAACACACACAACCATTCACTTTCATACCAAGGGCAGTTTGGAACAGCCAATTAGCCAATTAGTGCACGTTTTTTGGACGGTGTGTGGAAACTGGAGTACCTGGAGAAAACCCGCGCAAGCATGGGAAGAACATGCAAACTCCACACAGAAACGCACAAGCCCTGGACTTGAACCCAGGACCTGTGAGGTGGAAGTGCTAATCATTACACCACCATGCTGCCCCTGGAGTCTCAGCTGTGCTTCATATATAATATGCTGTTATCCTGAATAATATTTGGGTTAACATGGCATAGCATGGAATAATTGGCAGAATTGTTTACTAAATTAGTTTTCACAACATCAATTGTAAAAGGCGCTATACAAATAAAATTTAAGTGAATTAAATAATTAATTATTTGTATAATCTACACAGGAATGGTTTGATCTAATTGGTTTGTTATTTGAGGGGTGATATACATTACCCTGAGTGAATAATGCTTGAATCAAAATGGCTGACAAACATTCATGGTTTGTTTCGGTCACTTGGAGCAGACGGTGTCAGCTTGGTCACACATTAAAAATGGAAAAATAAATCATAAAATGTAATAATTTTTCATCAAAACATTAAAAACATGCTGTCATGAAGAACGGTTTGCTGTGATGATTCTGACTAAAACTACTCTGCGCATTAAGGAATTAAGGGCTCTCAGATGTCTTCATTTTCAGTTAAGAGGAAATGTTTGGTGAAAAGCACCTTAAAAAAGAAGCTGATGTCTGGTTTAGGACTCTATTTTGGGGGAATTTCCTTTAACACACATGAGTCAACCCATCAGTGTATTTCAGGTTTAATGTGACTATTGAAGCTGGAAAACCAACAAAAATTGCTCCGGTCATGTGAGTCAGCATGGCTTTACAAAAATCAGACATAACAAGCCAAGTGTACGTCTACATAACAACTTACAATCCTACTTCTGTATTTTTCTGATTGAGCTTCAGTATTGTGGCTTTCGTGTACAATATTCAGTCATAAAGCCAAAAATAACATAAGTGACTATCCTTTAATCTGATATTTAAACTATTTGTGGCCAAATTGCCCCTAGATGTTAGTGTGAATAGCTGTGGGTGTGTTGCCCCTGCAATAGATCGGTGAGCTGTTCGGGGTGCACCTGTCTTTGCCCAACCTCCAGCCTCCTGTGAGCCTTGGTGATTGAATAAATGAATATACATACATATATACACACGTGTGTGTGTGTGTGTGTGCGTGCGTGCGTGCGTGCGTGCATCAGTTTGATTGAATTACCTTAAAAGCAACATTTGACATTTCTTGACAGGACAACCTTCTATATATTAATCACATTTGGGGTCATATTTGTATGCCGTTGCCAACAAAGCCTCACACACATCCACACAGACACAAAAAGCAATGTCATCTGTATTAGTTGATGGTTGCTGTAAAGCTCATTCCAGAAAATATAACATCATCAATGCTTTTTTAAAAAAAAAAACAGCTACTATTGATGCTATTCTTCATCAAATGCCAACTGTCATTATACCCATCATCAGATTACTCTTCTGTAATATGTTCACCTCATCAGTAGTGACCTTACATTCATGTTACATTCATGTTCTGTTGATTTCTTCCCACCTCCCAATAACATGACAGTGGATTGGCTATTTTAGATTGCCACAAGGTCAATCTGGAGTCAATCCATCTAGGTCAGTTGGTGTATATTCCCTCCTCATGCCTCACCGTTTATTAGATATAATGTTAAATGCAACCCCAAATCAGAAAAAGAGTGGACAGTATGTTGAAATTGGAATTAAAAACAAACCTGTATTGCTTTCAAAGTAAAACAACAGCACATGATTTCATGTTTAGGACATTATTTCTCATGAATATTCCCTGAGGCTGTTCAAGTCAAGTCAAGTCAGTTTTATTTGTATAGCGCTTTTTACAATTGACATTGTCAAAAAACTATGAAAGCTGCTTAAATTAGGGAGGAATCTAAAAATTTTCTCTACAACCCCCTACACATCCCTAATGAGCAAGCCCGCGGTGACAGTTGCAAGAAAAAACTCCCTCAGTTGACACAAGGAAGAAACCTTGAGAGGAACCAGGCTCAAGAGGGAAACCCATCCTCA
>JAQMYF010000015.1:12647761-12658564 GCA_030014195.1 Neosilurus mollespiculum
CATGAATTCATGAAGAGAACTACTTCATGCAAATCTGAATGTAACACCAAATTCACCTTCGGATTCATTCACAAGGACACAAAATTTCTCCCATTAGTTTTTGGTGAATAAATGAATCACGGTTTGATTACGTGTGAAGTAAACACACTTCAGGAGGAACTCAACTGTACAGGGAACATTGTGACATGGAACCTTCACCCCCTACAGGAAAAATGGGTCGGTTCTGGATGTAACTGGAGTGGACACCACTGGTTACACGCGGAACAGTAAACTGATGTGCGATTCTCAGTCCACAAAGTAAGAAAAACAGGAATTTCTACTTTGGATATAAATTTTAATGCAGGATCTTTATTGTAAAGCACTATTTGCACTTTGAGGTGATACTTCGGTGGTAGTATGGCATGAAACATAACTAACTAAAAAAATGTCACAATTTTCGTCCACATATTGAAACCAATTTTGCAGAAAAACGTCACTTTTTTTTTTTTTTTTTTTTTTTTCTTCCTCCGCTAGATGTATCCGAATTATTTTGTTTGACATGTTGTATGTGTCCATGTGGTATGTTTTGGGCAGGGATTGCTCTTTAAATTCTTTATAGTTTTTGCGAAACATTAGGTCAAAATGTGAATAATTAAATTTGACCCAGTTTCAGAGAACAACCCATTTCAGAAACTGTCTAATTTCCATAAACCCCTCAAGGAAATTATATAATGGTTACCAAGCAGCAGTTCTACAGAAGATGAACCTTCTTGTTGAAAGATGTCACTGGAGCCCAGACCTGGTTTAATCGAACTGGAAGGCAGAACAATCTTTTACAACAGTGGTGAGCAAAAACACATCTCAGGACTCGTCAGACTATGAAGGAGATGGGCTACAGCAGCAGAAAACTACAATGTGGTCAACTCCCATCAACATACACAGGGGACAGAATCACTGAAACTGGGTGGGTGAAGTCTTTTGATGAATGAATGTCTTCTTCCCCGTAGAACTGCTGCTTACTGAATGCATTTTTATACCATTTTGTAATGTTTGTGCAAATCCTGGGAAATCAGCAGTGTCCTGAAATACTCAACATCGTTAGCCCACCTAATTTAACCAGTGGTTCTTGTTGGTGACTTAATAATCATCATAATAACCATCATAATAATAATAAAAGGCAGCGGAGTAGTTGGCACAACCGCCTCACACCAAGAAGTTCCTGGGTTCGAGTCCCGGACTCGGGCATTGTGTGTGGAGTTTGCATGTTCTTCCTGTGCTTGTGTGGGTTTCCTCTGGGGACTCTGGTTTCCTTCCTCAGTCCAAAGACGTGCACTTTATGCTAACTGGCTGTTCCAAATTGCTCCTAGGTGTGGATGTGAGTGTGAATGGTTGTGTATGTGTGTTGGTCTGCCTTCACCCAGTGTCGGCTGAGATAGGTTCCAGCCTCCCTGTGACCCTAGTAGGATTAAGCGGTTCGGTAAATAAATGAGTCAAAGCAGTTCTGACTTTATTCACTGTTTTCCATTTCATCTTCAGCTTCAAGACTGCATCAGAGGAACACTTAGTGAGTGGCTTGCGACCTTAACCACGACACCTGGATTAGTAAGTGCACTATACATCCATATATTGTCTAAACACACTGGAAGAGAATTAGGGGAGAGTGTATACTGTGTGAGAGACCTGAAAATCCGGTTGTATTTCATAGGTTGTTGGGGCTGTTTGACCTCATTTACATTCTCTTTGCATGTCACAGTGATTTGTTGAGCTGGTCGTTGCACACTTGCTTAGACATTCTAAATCATTCTGAAGAAAGACATGCTAAAAGCTTAAATATTAACCAGGCAGCCTGATACGTGTCAGTTTCAGCGTAATGACGAATGATCGCGGAAATGATGTCCACTCAGTAGTATGGTTTATCAGGCTGGGGTTTGTTTATTCCTGACTCCATCATGTAACACTCAGCAGATCTGTCTTAAGGAGTTTGACAGAATGACTGTAAAGGTCTTATGCCATGTATTACTAAAGAGTGGTGAGGCATTCTTCATTTATAGGCTACTGATGACTGAAATGTCATGTTTGCACACTCAAGAAAGGGATATAAATTTATTCTTTTAGCACAAATAGTTTTTAAATAATTGACATGATAAGAAAATTACACTGAGGAATTATGGAGCATTGGGACGGAATTGTTGAAGCTGACGTTTGTGTGACCTGTGCAGGACTTCCCCAGCACTCTGGACTGCACAATCCCACAGAATACAGAGCTGATCACACCAGAGGAGAGAGAGGAGCTGAGGGTGACTGGTGAGAACGTTGTATTCTTGCTCTATGGAAGAACAAACACTGCAGATGCTCTTTGTGTGTATCCCAGTAGTGCGTTGTCATCACATGCTGCTCTCCCTTTTTTCCCCCCTTAGTCAAGCTGTTTCTCAATGAATCGGATGGCTCATCTATAAAAAATGCAGTGGAGATGGGTAAGTGCTCTTCATGGGTTCAAAGCTCTTCAGTGTTCAGGTTTTTTTCTACAGATCAACAGTTTACGAATAATGTTATATATATACACACACACACACACACAAATATATATATATTTACCATACGATCCTTTAATTGCATATTTTGTTGCTTTTCATGGTAAGCTGGTTTGCACCGTGCAAGCTGGTTAGCATGAAGCTAGGTGGTTAGCTGAAGGTCTGTTCTTTTAGCAGTCCAATAAAGTCATGATTGGTAAAAAAAAAAGAAAAATCATTAAAAATAACTAAACATTTACAATAATATATACTATCACATTTTATTGCCTTTTGCTTTTTATCTCCCTGGATTCAGTTAGCAGGGAGAAAGATGGTTAGCTGAAGGCCTGTTCCATCAGTTCAATAAACTCACGTTTGGTATTTAAAAAAAACCCAAACATATATATATATGTAATTTTTTAAAATAAAAAACAAATTTTTACTATTAAATACTTTAATGCTATATTTTACTGGTTTGCATGGAATTAGTCTAAACTGAAATATTGGCTTTAGGGGCACTTCCAGTTTGACAGCTGAACTAGTGGACGTTAGCGTTTTTGTCATTTCCGGTTTCCAAAAATATTGTGGAAAAAAACTGTCTAATTTAAATGTTTTTTTTTTTTTTTTTTAAATCCTTTCATTTTTTTAAATGAAATACTTTAGTCTAAAAAAAAAAGTCATGACCATTTCTGTTTCTTTCCTGTGGTGATGGTGAGGTCACCATATATTAACTTATCTTGGGAGCAGATTAGCCAATTAGAGCGCAGAATTTCTAATATCTTGCGATCTAGGTTGGAATATATGTATATATGTACTGTGTGTGTATACATATATAGCATGTTAATATACAGATTATAGCACTGTCTAAAAGCCATGCAAAATGAAATTGATGGTTTCTTAATAATGGGGCTCTGCAGCTCAGCAAATATTTTTTGGAATATTTTTGATCAAAGTTTGTGAAGATTCTCATGGCAAGTTTTAAAAACATAAGACTGGATTTAACCAAAACGTGGTCAATACATTATTAGACTATAACAATTATTAGAATGGTTTTAAATCCATAATTTCAAAGTGAATGCTCCTGTAATATGTCTATCATATTCTGAAATTTGTTTTAAAATTGCTTAGGCCATGATGACTTTGCAAAAAATAGTCGAAATACCGCTGTGTGAACTAGTAGTTGGTGTATTTCCATGGTACAGTAGTAAACAGGATATGTTGCTTTCTCCCTGTGGCACAGCGTGTGCTTCTTTAGGTGTGTCTCAACTGGATTCCGTTATCATTGCTCCTCCTCCTCTGTCCGAGAGCGAGACTCTGACTCTGGCTCACCTGCAGCCGCTGTGGTCCGAGTTGGAACAAATTGTTCAGACCCAAAAAGCTGCTTCCATCGGCACCTCAGACCTGGACAAGACTCAGCTTGAAGAACTATATAACTGGGCACAGGTAAGGTACAGAACGTTTAAGAGCCTGTAAAAAATAAATACACTTCACCCTCGATTTCCCGGATTATCAGGGGGAATAGGCTGTCCGGGAACCTCAAAAGTCCGGCAGTCACTAATGTCCGGGGTCCCTACCCTTTCCTGGACATTTACCATAATCAGTCTGGCAATCACCATTATTCAGCAGCAGTCCCGGACTTCTACAACACTTATCCAACACTCAATACACAATATTGTGTTTCCACAAACTTAAGGAGCGAATCAGCACATTCTTTTATCGCATTCATTTTAAATGTGGGTTCCGGCTTGTGTTCACTGTCCTCACTTTCACTTTCCCTTCGCTCTCCCGTCATTGATACCACTATCTGTTCATCAGACATTATTTCGTGCCCCTCTGCTGCTACATTTTCGTCCATCCACTCGGACTGGAACGGGCCAGACAGGAGGGAATTTGGAAAATCATGACTTACACAGACTTCCATCATCAAATTCCGGACTTGTCCAAACATTTATCTGGCAATACCAAATAATGTCCGGCGCCGGATTTTGTACCGTAAATCCGGAAAATAGGGGTACGGGAAATCGAGGGTGAAGTGTGTGAATACAGTTCAGGGGCAGCTGGTGACAGTAATAACAATCTTATGTAATACGAATGGAATATTTTCCTCACATCATTTTATTATGCCGTTAATCAGACCCCACATTTTAATTCATGGGCCCATTCTAATAATTAGCTCTCACATGCAACTGTGAAGTGCTGTAAGGATTCATGCGCCAAAAGTGAAGCCACCGGCTCTGTCATCTAAACCTTTTCTAATTATAGAGATTACACAAAAAATGCTAGGTGAATTTCTTCCTAATTTAACAAGCAAGTATCCTGCACCATGGAGATGCAAAGCTTTTGACGACATTCCATACATTTACTTAATTGAAAAAAAAAAAAAGGTTAAAAAAAAGGTACTGCTTTGACAATTTATCAAAAATTGCTGCTCTGAATTTGCTCAAATCTGCATATTTTATTCATTGGAACAATATATGTGCAAGTGACAAAGCATGTGAGAGCTAACATCCCCCGTCCCCCCAACCATTCAACGACAGCATTTAATAAATAAATAAATAAATACTGCTGCTCAGGCAATGTCTGGCGGTGGCGTAACACACTTAGAGGGAAGTGATATCTGCATACTTCCTTATGCATGAACTCACAAATATCCATGATTGGTTAGTGTCTCGGTAAAGAAAGTTAGACCAGTTGGCCCAGTGTATGGACAATTTTTGGCATTTGCTGCCATACGTTAAAGTTTGATTTGATTTCATTTTGATTTTGTTATTTGTTTTAATAAGTCCCTCCACCATGGTTCATGCCATTCGTTGGAAATATATGTGCACACGCATTAAAAATTTTCAACGTATGCAAGCAAGCAGCCTGTGCACAGCTAGAAATCTCTGTAAGCGTTATGGGAACGTCTTGCTCGTCTGAAGAAAGACTGCCGAATGACAGTTTGGATTCCCTGCCACATGCTACATGTATTGTTTTGCAGGTGGAAGCCTGTCAGGTCACACAGTGCATTGCAGCTTGTTGTGTATGGGGCTGCCTAGCCACAGCCCAGTCAGGTGGTGTTAATGTTATGGCTGATTGGTGTATATGGAGGATGGATGTTGTCTTGCTGTAGGATATACCAATACTCAATTTTGCTTTCATATTTTCATATTGGTGTCTAGAAATGGCACCGAAAATGTCTCCAAGCAATTTAACTGCAGTATTTTTACAAAGAATAGCTGGAATATTGTGAAATAGCTTGTTTTGTATTATTTTTCTGTACATCTGATCCCTTCCGGAATCCAGGTGCGTCCTGGAAGGAATAACTAAACGGTGTCACACCGATGCACTCCAGTGCCAGGAGTAGACAGTACTGCTATAATGTCAGAACTGAATGGGGTAGAGATGACAGGAGTTTTCATCGTCCAGCTTGGGGTGAAGCTTTTAAAGGGTGAATGAAATACTGCATAAATCATTTATTCAATTGCACAACAAAATGCAAATCACTGCAGCTGACCGTCCAGTAAAGCGTATATACAGTGACTCTTTTTCCTCCTTATGTGCCCTGTTTATTCCCAGACAAAAAGTTCCTCTAGGGGATCGTCAGGGTGAAATTTCAAGGTCGTTGAGGGAGGGGTAAATGTTGTCCGACTGAGAAATAAATTCACCAGGACAGTTTTTTCAGCTATTCTAGTGAATTTCAGGGGTTGGAGCTTAGAATTTCTGACTTTTTTAAGGACCACCCTACTGTGTGGGGTTCGCATATTCTCTCCGTGCTTGCATGGGTTTCCTCTGGGTGCTCCGGTTTCCTCCCACAGTCCAAAGAGATGCACATTAAACTAATTAGCTGTTCCAAACTGCCAGCAAGGCTGCTACACTAGCATGTGAATAACCTAACCACGCAAATATGGCACCACAGGTGCATACTGGTCCCATGTCAGAGTAAAAGGGGAGACTTACAGAAAGTCATGATGAACGACCCTTAAAAAAAAAAAAAAAAAAAAAAAGCTTGACAAGAAAACTCAGTTGAGTCAGTAGGAGTTAAATTCGAGTGTATGTACAGTGGGTGAGTGAGATGGTGTGTTTAGTGTTAATACATTGGCAGGGGCTGTATTTTTGTTATTCTGCTATTTTGTTAAGTTTGCAGCTGTTTGCTGTGCAAATGTCACAGAGGATCATTATTTGCTTGTGCAGTTGTTAAGGCATTCAGTAGGAAAATCTTAGTGAAAAAAATTACAGTCAGGTTTCACCACTAGATCTTTGAAAAACAAAAGCGCTTCTTTTCTCGCTCACATTTTTCAGCTCCATTTAGTGTCAGAGTGATGAGAACTCCAGCATAATGAACTCAAGTCTGGTGTTCTGACATAAGAAACTTGGCTTATCTGCTTAGCAGTCTACAGACTAATGAGCATGATGGTGTTGGTGGTGGTGTTAGAAGGAAACTTGAATCTTCGGATGAAACATTATCTGTTCGAGCAGAGTGTACAGTTGGGAAGGTGACAGCTGGGCAGAGTCACGGATTAAAGCACTGCTGCATCACTCGCTTTAGGTAGAGATAGAGAGAGACTCATTTAGGGATAAATAATATAAATATTCAGGCAGTGCTTTTAAAAGCAGAGCTCTGAAAATGTTTGCATTTATTTTCAGTAAAGAAACAGTATATTTATATAACTTACTGTCTTTGCTGCGGTATTCAAAAACGTATTTCTCCTCAAGAAGAAAAGCCTTTTAACTAAACAAGAACATTTCCTGCGAAGTGCAAGTGCAGGCAGTGCTAACTACGGTGGTACCACACAATATCATTTTTTTTTTTATTTGTTGGGTGGCTTGTGTGGGCATATGAGTGCAGATGTGAAAAAATAAGCTTTTTGCTTTACTTTTGCATAAGTACACAAAAAAAATGTACATCCTGTTATATATTCTGTTAAGCTGCTTCATGACTATATCCTTTTTAAAAGGGTTGCATAAAGGGTTTTATCCTTTTTAAAAGGATTGTCTCGGCTGTTCGCAGGTAGTTTGTGGGTAATTTAAGAAACTAAGAACCAGATTTATCAACCAGGGAAAACTAGAGCTTAATAAAAACAAATACACTGATGGTAAATTAATGAAAACAGATGCAGTCGTTTCATTGTAATAATGATAAACACAGTCTACTAAGAGCAGCACATAGTAGTGTATGGTTGTAAACAGATGCGTGACTCCGTCTCGGTGGCGTTTCCATGTCATCTTTGATTTTCTCCAGCAAATTAAGATTAATGTGCCTTGGAAGTGAAATACATATATGTACTGTGATAATGTCTTCTTCTGGTATTCCTAATACACTAACACTTAAATGGAGAACATTTTATTATGCGCTCACTGTTCCCTGTGGTGCCTCTTCCTGACAGCATTGAACGCAAGCCGTGGGGGGTGTAAAAGACACGTTTTTCATCATGAAATAATAGTACAAAAAAACATCGCATGGTTCATTTATATACTTTCCTCCCCAATTTTCTAAAAAGTCGGCTGCAAAAATAACTGCGTCCACACCATTCCATCACCAACACTAACAAATATGGCCCCTTAATGTTTCCTCAAGACAGTGTTAATGAAAGAATTTTAAAGTGTAAAAGAGGAAACTTCTTTATTAGCTGACAGAACAAGATGGCATTAATTAGGAATGTTTATATATCAGTCACTCAGGCTGGATTATTTCTTTTATAAGTTTAAAATCTTAATTTAGTGTCATTTTGTGTGTAATGTTAAGCCTTAACTTTGCGTATGGATGTCTTCTGTGTTCTGATTCAGGTTAAACCCAGCAGTAACCAGGTAAATCTGGCCTCCTGTTGTGTGATGCCTCCTGACCTCACTGCATTCGCTAAAGAGTTTGACATTCAGCTGCTGACACACAATGATTCCAAAGGTAGCGCCCTTCCTGCCTCTTTTTTCTCCTTCTCATAACAGGCCATGGCCTAGATAAGAACGTGGGTTTTAAGTTTAGACATGAAGCATGCTTTAGCAGGCTGTGAAAAAACTTTTTAATCACTACACATTTACAGGTCTGTGATTTCTTTATTTTATAATGATTCATTAATTCATGTACTTATTTTATTGCATTCTCCTTAGAAAATACAGTGGTGTGAAAAAGTGTTTGCTCCCTTCCTGATTTCTTATTTTTTTGTATGTTTGTCACAGTTAAATGTTTCAGATCATCAAACAAATTTAAATATTAGTCAAAAACAACACAAGTAAACACAAAATGCAGTTTTAAAATGAAGGTTTTTATTATCAAGGGCGAAAAAAAATTCCAAACCTACTTGTGTGGAAGTGTGGAAAAAGTGATTGCCCCCTAAACCTAATAACTGGTTGGGCCACCCTTAGCAGCAATCTTTAGCAGCAATCAAGCGTTTGAGATAACTCATCATTGTCTTTTACTCACTTTAGTCTGTGAAGGAATTTTGGCACACTCAACTTTGCAGAATTGTTGTAATTCAGCCACATTGGAGGGTTTTCGAGCATGAACCGCCTTTTTAGGGTCATGCCACAGCATCTCAATAGGATTAAGGACTCAGGACTTTGACAGGGCCACTACAAAGTCTTCATTTTGTTTTTCTTTAGCCATTCAGAGGTGGTCTTGCTGGTGTGTTTTGGATCATTGTCCTGCTGCCAGCCCCAGACCATCACACTACCACCACCATATTTTACTATTGGATGATGTTCTTTTTCTGAAATGCAGTGTTACTTTTATGCCAGATGTAATAGGACACACACCTTCCAAAAAGTTCAGCTTTTGTCTCACCAGTCCACAGAGTATTTTCCCAAAAGTCTTGGGGATTTTCAAGATGTTTTCTGGCAAAATTGAGACAAGCATTAATGTTCTTTTTGCTCAGCAGTGGTTTTCGTATTGGAACTCTGCCATGCAGGCCATTTTTGCCCAGTCTCTTTTTTTATGGTGATTCCTGAACACTGAGCTTAACTGAGGCAAGTGAGCCCTGCAGTTCTTTGGATGTTGTTGTGGGGTCTTTTGTGACCTCTTGGATGAGTCGTAGCTGCGCTCTTGGGGTAATTTTGGTTGGCCGGCAGCTCCTGGGAAGGTACACCATTGTTTCATGTTTTCGCCATTTGTGGTTCTCACTGTGGTTTGCTGGAGTCCCAAAGCTTTAGAAATGGCTTTATAACCTTTTCCAGACTGATAGATCTCAATTACTTTCTTTCTCATTCGTTCCTGAATTTCTTTGGATCTCGGCATGATGTCTAGCTTTTGAGGTTCTTTTGGTCTACTTCACTTTGTCAGGCAGGTCTTATTTAAGTGATTTCTTGATTGAGAACAGGTGTGGCAGTAACCAGGCGTGGGTGTGGCTAGAGAAATTGAACTCAGGTGTGATAAACCAAAGTTAAGTTTTGTTTTAACAGGGGGCAATCACTTTTTCACACAGGACCATGTAGGTTTGGATTTTTTTTCTCCCTTAATAATAAAAACCTTCATTTAAAAACTGCATTTTGTGTTACTTGTGTTGTCTTTAACTAATATTTAAATTTGTTTGATGATCTGAAACATTTAAGTGCGACACAGATGCCAAAAAATAAGAAATCTGGAAGGGGGCAAACACTTTTTCACACCACTGTATATACATACATAATGTACATTGGGTGGCATTAGTCTTAGGGGTCGTACAGACCTGTATGTCACTGAAAATGGAGCACGAAGAGCTATACATTACAGGGATGAAATTCTTGCAGTGTTTGTGAGAACTTATGCTGGTGCAGTAGGTCCGGATTTTTTCTTATTGCCGATAATGCTAGACCTCACCGAGCCAGGGTTCTACAAGACTATCTTGAACAGGAAACCGCTGAGAGAATGGACTGGCCAGCGTGTTCTCCTGATTTGAACCCAATAGAGCATGCGTGCGACATGTTGCAGGCGCATATTTCAGCATGCGCAGAACAGCCTATCAGTCTGCAGCAGCTAGGTGATGTGCTGGTTGAAAAATGGAACAACATTCCACAAAACCAGCTTGATAGACTTGTTCAGAGCATGCAGCAATGTTGTTTGGCCGTGATACATGCCAGAGGGGGACACACCCATTGTTAAAGAGCTGAACTATAGCAACTGTTAACATTTTTCTAGTTGTTTTTTGTTTGTGGGGAAAAAATGCATCAATTTGTGAATTTTGCAGTGTCATTTGACTACCTTTGAAAAGCACTGAATATTATCAAAATCGTTCTGCATTGTAATGATGTTTTTATGTAAGGGGTTATTAAATGGTTTTAAATTAAATGGTTTTCACTTCACAGGTGTGCCCTGTCAGGTTTAATAAGTGGGATTTCTTGCCTTATAAATGGGGTTGGGACCATC
>JAQMYF010000015.1:12660897-12671261 GCA_030014195.1 Neosilurus mollespiculum
TTCATAGTCATGAAAAGAAAGGAAACTCATTGAATGAGAAGGTGTGTCCAAACTTTTGGTCTGTACTGTATATGAATGTGATCCATAGTAAAGTTTGAGTAGTATGTGATTTCTTATTAGTGTACCATACTTACCTTGACATTCCAAAATCAACTCTTGAAGAGTAAAGTCTTCACCAAAGTTGGTAAAAGCCCTTTCATCGGTCAGAATTTTGTTCACATACAAACTGAGAAACAAAAGGCAGTTTGTGGCGAAGGTAAAAAAAAATAGGTGTCTAGGTTCAAGACCACTTTTTATGGCCAATCAGAAAAACGTTATGTGATGTTGCTTATTGTCTCAGTATTGACAACAGTATCAATGAGTACCAATGTATCAATAAGAAACATGTACTTTGAAAAGAAAGAAATGATATTGAATCTCTACTGGACACGTTTTAATTTAAATCTAACTGTTTCACTAAGTGTTTAGTGTCCCGTATCTTATATAACACTAACTCGTCCTGTTCGTGTATTTGTGTAGAACTCCTGAATTCAGAAGGCTTTCAGGAGGCCATGCAAGAGAGCTGCAAGGACCTGCAGGTGGCAGACTGGCAGCTCGACTGGGTCTTGCGTTACTCCATCATTGTCAAGAGCCGAGGCATTATCAGAGCCAAAGGATACCTCGTTCATGCACGAAAGAGCACCAAATAACACCTCCTGATCTGAGCCACCTCATTTCTGGAATTTCCAAAATGCAGAGAATTTTAAGTTGCTCAATGAAGAGTATATGTGATTCATATCATATTCATCACTCAGCAGTGAAGGCTGAAATTCAGCAGAACTCAGACACGCCGTGAAATATTTTTCCAAGCCCTTGATTGCTTTGTCTTGAAAATCTGATCAGTTCAACCTTTGTATCGAACACTTCTGCAGCCTGCACGATGTTAATGATTTCACATGGTATAGATAATTAACTAACTGGGTTGATGTACTACACTTGTATTCATGTGTCTCAGACCTTTGTATGTGGGTCATTCCATGTAAATTCACCTAGAGGTTCCCAGCTGACCATCTCAGAATTCAATGAAACTTTAACCAGGCATAGAACATGTTTCAACATGAACACATGCAAAATTTCAAGGTCCTTGTTCGTTTAAAGATCGCATTGTTGATCACATCGCATTTTGGGCGTATTTGAAAGCTTGTAACTCACCTAATAATTACTGTATTTTCGAATTTTTGACACAGAAAATACATTCACCGCCCCCCCCAAAAGAATTTTATAGCAAATTAGCAAATTTAAGCATATTTCCATGTAAAACAAACAGTTTTTAAGAAGAATAAATGTGATATGGTGTTTTAGTGAGTGTCCAAAAACTGAACAGTAGGTGAAAAGCCGCTCATCTTGCGAGCCCCTGAAGATGTAGACGGTTCACCAAGGTTATGAAACTTTACCACATGCAACATGTATATCAGATCTAGCAACACAAAATTTCAGCCTTAATGCTCATTTCCTTCATTCCATCATCTTGAAATTTTCATAAAATTCGCTTGTGAATTTTTTTGTTTGTTTGTTTTTGCACTTTCCTTCTGAAGAGGAATAAAATATGCATAAATGTATGAGATCAGAATATGTCTCAAACTGGTATCAGAGTTCTCTCCATCTCTATTATAATATATCCTTATATTAAGTATTCAGTGGGGATATTAATACATCATTTAAAATGATAAATATAAGTTATAGAACTTGTACTATTGTTTGTACTCGATAAAAGAACCTGACAGATAATTATGCACGAAAACAGTCACTTTTCTAATTGTTATAAAAGCAAATTTAAAACATTTGATTTTGTTTATTACTCTGATAAAAGTTTGATACTATATTCTGATCTCATACAAAATTTTTATGCATATTTTATTCCTCTTCAGAAGGAAAGTGCAAAAACAAAAATTTCAAAAATATTCACAAGCAAAATTTCTGAAAGTTTGAAGGAAATGAGCAACAAGGTTAAAATTTTGTGTTGCTAGATCTGACATACATTGTTGCATGTGGTAAAGTTTCATAACCTTGGTGAACTGTCTACATCTTCTTCAGGGGCTCGCAAGATGAGCATTTTCACCTACCATTCAGTTTTTGGACACTCACTAAAACACCATATCACATTTATTCTTCTTAAAAACTGTTTTTTTAACATGGAATTATGCTTAAATTTGCTATAAAAATACTTTTGGGGGGTGGTAAATATATTTTCTGTGTCAAATATTCTAAAATACTTTATACTACAAAATACTACAAAATTGCAGTATCAATAGCAACCTAACCCTGAAAAATAGAGTAATTTTGTTGCATTTGTTTTTGTTTTAAGTTTGTTTAATTTTCAGCCCTGTACAGTAATTATTAGGGAAGTTTCAAAAATGCCCGGAATGATAAATTGCAAGTCACAGGTCGACACATGGGTACTAGCCTGCGATCTTTAAATGAACATATCTCGGAAACTTTTGCATGTGTTTATGTTAAAACATGTTCTATGTCTGGTTAAAGTTTCATTGAATTCTGAGATGGTTAGCTGGGAAGTTTTCACATTTGACATGGAATGACCCATGTAATGTCTTAATTTCTTTTCAGGCATAAAGAAAAAGAAGCACTGAATAATACTGAGATTTAGAAAAACTGATTAGGAGTCTAAATTATAGTAAATTGGAATATTTAGTAAAAAGGTGTACAAGCTTTGTAAGGCACATAATTTTACATTGAAGCAAAACCATTTGATGTGGTTTTCTCGTGCAGTTGGTAGCTAAGTGTGGTACAGCTTATTAAAAATGTTTTTTACATGCTGATTAATTATTATTATTATCACATTATTTGCTTTGTCTTTTTTAGAATGTCAATATTAAAACCCTCTTGGTGCTTTTTTGTCATTTATGCTGTGGAACCCCAGTTAAAACATGGATCACCTGGCTACCTGTCATTTCCTGTTTCTGAGTTATGTGGAAATGTTTTACATACAGTATGAAAACCAGCATGTGTGTATTGTGTATATAAAGTAATGGCAAGATACCACAAGGAAATGATTTCTCTTAATACTAAGTTAAACCAATATATTGTTTGTTTATTTGTCACAAACATAAGGGTCCAGAATTGGCTGGTGTACATTAGTTACAGTTTTAAAATGTTCCCTGTTTCAGATTTGTAGTTGAGTTGTTAAAGATAACATTTAATGCTTGACATTCAGTGTATTCCTTTCATCCTGCAGTAAACAAGTCAACCTAATGAGATCCTCTTCTGGAGTACATTTAAGTGTTCTTCAACATTTATTTTGTAATAAAGTTCTGGGTTAATGTTTTTAGTATAAATTTCTATCGTTGTTGTCAACAATGTGTTTAGACTTCCTGTTGGTGCCACTGTGACGTAGTCCGTGCATTTGTCTCTATTTAAAGAGATCACAAGGTAGTAGCACTTAAGCCCTTTATTCTGTACAGCTGTCTCATCCCTGCATCTGTCCACTCGTGCTTCAACTCAAGCACTCCTACATTCCTGCTAATGCGACACTGATAAAACATGATCGTGATCGTCATGTTGTAGACTACCGTGCATCCCTTTGCCTCAGTATTTAGCATTATTTATTTATTTATTTATTTATTTTTGTTCCCCTGGTAGCACAATGACAGTAGTTAGAGCATTCACCTCACAGCAGAAAAGGTCTTGGGGTCAAGTTCCAGGCTCTGGTGTTTCTGTGTGGAGTTTGCTTGTTCACTCTGTGCGTCCTAAAACACACACATTAGTCTGATTGGCTGTTCCAGATTGCCCCAGTTGTGAGTGTGTGTGTTTTGGCCCTGCAATGGTCTGGCGAGCTGTTAACTACCAGTTCCTTCCTAGGATTTGTCCATGTACAGGTGAACAGTGTAAAATGCCCCTTTTTACTTTTAAATTACTAGCAGTTTTTTTCTTTTTTAGATCATTGAACCTACAGTCACAGTGCACAGTTAAATGTCCCATGACCATACAGCCACTTTTTAAATAGGTATTCTTCATGTAGAGCAGTAGCGACAGCCACTTTGGCTTGAAACTATAAAAATGTGGTTTAAAGAAGCTTTTGAAGAACTTTACAAGAGCTCCAAGAGAGCAAACAAAAGACACTTTCATCAAGCCATCCATGTTTTCCTCCCACTTTGCATATTCAACATGCCGGGCAGGAAGTGTTATTACACCTTGCAAATGATTCCTTAGTTTCATGAAGATAGTGTAACTGCACTATTCTGTCATAGTTCACTAAATATTAGCAAACGCACACCCTGATTGGCTGCTCCTAGAATATCAACTCATATCCTGCGACATGAAATGTCACTGCAGGGAAAAAAAATGGACGAGTTTGTGACTAAAAGCTAACGCTAGTCAGCTTCATTCAAGACTGAAAGTATTGTATTTGATAGGGGAAAAAATATTTTTTTCTATTTTTAAGAATTAAACATTTTTTTTTACACCAAATGCATTTTGCTTATGGTCTTTCTGTGAGGAACAGGCCCTCAATCTTTGATATGGCATGATGCCAGTATCTAGAGAAGAGCGCAACCCAACACAGGCAGGCCGTAAGTGCCACTAGCTGCATAGAATGTTCTTCTGCTAACACTGGTTTCTTCATTCAAGACTAATTCCACTAAAAGAAACAAAATATGGAATTAAAGTATTTGATGGTGTATTTTTTAATTTTTATTTATTTATTTATTTTAAATTAGACCGTTTTCTCCCACCACATGCAAATTTATTGGCTTGCTGTGAGGAAAAAGCCTCTTGCTAACCAGCTAGCTCCATGCTAACCGGTAATCCCGTAAAGTATTTTATTGTAAGAACATATTTATTTAAAATTTTTCAAAAATTGGAATACAATAATAAAAAGACTATATGTGGGAGCACAGTTGAGGGAACAGGGACAGTGGTGGCCTGGTGGTAGGGTGCTGGCTTATTGATCCGAAGGTCAAGGCCCACTTGAACAAGCTGTCGCCCCCACCGTGCAGCTAACTGGGTTATCAAGGGCCAGCCATGTCTTTCACTGTCTGTGATGAGAGGACTGTAGGAAAACCATTGCTGTCGTTTGTAAAGAGTAGGCCATCGGATTGCCGTCAGCGTGTTTCTGCCCTGCGATGGCCTGGTGAGCTGTCCAGGGTGTACTCTCCCTTCGTTCAGAATCGGCTGAGATGGGTGCCAGCCTCCCAGCGACCCTAATTAGGATTAAGTGGTTCAGAAAATTACCGAATGAATGAATGAATGAATGAATGAATGAATGAATATGCTCGGCTATATGAAGCGCGTCCAATCAGAGGGAGCGGAATAACTGCTTTATTTACATCCGACACACTGATTGTGTTTCTGGACGGAGCTTTCCCGAACGTTAAGGGAATATACATAAACATGGAAATGTACCATCGGCACCCAGGGGGTTCTTACGGTGAGGACAGGATGGTTACTTCTGGGGTTTTGCCTTTTTTCTCAGAAATTCTGACTGAAAACCCAGACAGTACATTTCTGTGTGTAGTTTACATGCTCTTCCTGTGTGCTTGCATGGTTTCCTCCGGGTACTCCAGTTTCCTCGCACCTTCCAAAAACATGCACTTAGGCTGGATTAATTTTTTTTTTTTTTTTTTTTTTTTTTAATCTCACCGGTTTCTCATCAGCAGCCGGAAATTGGGGCCGCATCGATTTTTATTTTCCGCTCATCGATTAGTACAGTCTCAATGCTTGGAGCCCAACACGTGATCTAACCGGAAGTAGGCGCGAGCACGCGTAGAAGCAAAGATGGTGGCCACCAGGAGAGGAACACGTTTGAGTTCCCCTGTAAAAAACACGAACGCTGAGGCTTCAGGACCCACGGTGTGTGTTTTATTTTTATGCACTTGAGTTAATGTAGAATTGTTCATCACGTTGATGATTCACAGAGAAATGAAGCGGTAGCTGCTGGTTAGTTAATGGCTATAAACTGTGTGCTAGCTAACAAACTTCATCACTAGGTTTCTATTTGCTACGCAACAAACATTAAAACGTATTTTATTGATGGATGTTAGCAGATAGAGTCTTTCTATCAGTCTTTTAACACGCACGACATCTGGAATTATTAATATTTTTTTTGCAAGCATATAATTAGTTAAGTTGATCTTTACACGTGGATATCTGACACATTCTGTGTTGGATAGCTACACAGTTTACATCTGTTAGCATGCACAGTTCATATCAGCTCTCCTCTGTACCATCTGATTAAAAGAACCACACTTGACTTCACATTTTGGATTAATATTATGTTTAAACACTCACACCCCACAGTGCTGTGCTGAGAATGGTTAATCATCCAGATATCATTCAGCTAGCTATATATAGACAGAATGCTACAGTGCTGTATAACACTGAATAAAACACGATTACTCACAAGATGATTCACACACACACACTTGACTGTTATGAATGCCAGGGTTATGGCAAGGTGTGGTTAATACTGTGGGTCCTTGAGCAAGAAATTACGAGGCCACGTTTTTTGGTAATCAAAAATGTCATTCATGCAGTTGTGTACTGTTCTGGTATCTAGTTTTTTTAATGGATGAGAGTTGGTTAAGCATGTCCCCATTTGTTTTTTTATCATTGTGACAGTGTTAATAAGAAATTGCTTGGTTTTGATCCCCTTCCCAGGCATCTACCACCAGAAGAACAAGACATGGAACAGTGCTAGCAAAAACGCAGTCCCAGTCCGAACAGACCAGTGACTCACAGCAGGATGAAGCAGAAGAGAACACCGCTCCCGCTGAATCAGCAAGCTCACCAAAAAGAGTAACTAGAAGTTTAAAATGTCATCCCACAGAAAAACAGCCAGAATCCACACATGAAGCTGATGTGTCTGAATCTGAATCTTGTTGTTCTGTGGTGTCGGATATCCAGCCGACCCCTCGGAGCAGAAGGAGAGCAACAGTTCAAGCAAAAGCTACAGCTGTGCATGAACAGGAGGCATCTAAAGCCGAATCCAGTTCTTCATCATTGGGTAAGACACCCTGCAGGTCCACAAGACGTCAGAGGAAACCTGTACGTGTTTTAGAGGCCACCACTTTGCAGGACGATGAGCATTCTGAGGCCGAGTCCTCCAGCTCTGTGGCATCTTTATCCACAAGAGTCGCACGGAGCCGCAGGAAGCCTGCTGTTGCTCTGGAAGATGCAGCTCAATCAGAGGCTGAATCTTGCTCGTCTGCAGTTTCTGGCCCTCAGGGATCCACTGTCCGTAGGTCCACACGCAGCAGAGTGAAGGTCACTGAGGCAATACCCATCAACTTGGAGCAGAGCAAAACCACAGAGACTTCCGCTGCTTTTGAGCCTCGGAGAACAAGGGGACGCGGAGGCAAAGCAAAGTCTGCTGAAGATCAGGCTTATGACTCTGAGGGTTGTCAGTCAGGTCCTAGTTTCAGTCCTAGAAGAAGCACTCGTAGTCGGGTAGCTGATTCCGATGTAGAATCACTCTTGGCTGCAGACACTCCTCTTGATAGTCCTTGTTCAACAAGGAGCAGGGGAACCCCCTGTAGTAGCCGAACTGGCTCAGCAAGCAGCGCCCGTGCTGTTCGAGTTTCCAGATCCAAAACTGCCAGAGTTGCATTAGTGCACAGTGAAGAGAATGAACCTGAGAAAGACCAGGCTGAAATTACAGGGGATATTCCTTGCCTGTCTGTAAGTGCAACCGAGTCTGACCTAGAGGAGATGGAGGAGGATACAAATAATAAAACAGTTATTGCAGCAGATCACGAATGCTCCATTGTTGAGAATAACAGTGGGGATCTTACTCTAACTCTTCATGAGGGTGATGCTGAAGTGATTGAACCAGTGTGCAGAAAAGATATTGAGAAGGATGTCGAATGTCCGGAGATTGCACAGGAGGCCATGGAAACACACAAGGACGCTTCTGTGCAAGAAGTCCCAGCCATGGAAGAGGAATCATCTTCCATATCAGTGATGTCCCAAAAGAGTGTCAAAGAAGCTGAAGAGGGTCCGTCAGAACTTACAGAGCAACCTGTTACCCCAGTCCTGCAAAGCTGTGATAAAGCCAAAGAGGAAGAAAACTTAAAAGGGCTCAGTGAACCTGAGGAAAAAGTGGAAGCCACCAAGGAGATGAAGGCCGATGAAGGTGCCATTATGGCTGGCCAGGAACCTTCAGAGGAAAGTGTGATGGAAGTCACGGCTGATGAGGAAGGACCTTCATCAAGCACAAAGGTGTATAAGACGAGTACTGAGAAGATCAAGCCTGTGAGGAAATGCATCAGTTTGCTGGACAGTAGTGAGGAGGAGGAGGAGAGTGATAATGAAGGTCTCTTAGTGGACGGAGGTAATGATGAGGCTGGGGATTTGGAGAGTGAGGATGAAGTGAGTTATTCTGAGGGTCAGCCAGGCCCCTCGGGTACATCAGGTCCCATCACGCGTAACGGGCTGTTTGTTATTGATGCACGTCGTGGATGTGATCCCAATGAGAAATACTACATTGATACCACACCGAACGACTCTAGAGCTGTGGAGGATGAAGAGGATTTTGTTGATGAGGAGGGAGATGATGATGAGGAGGAAGATGAAGACTCAAAAGTACTCTTCACTACTAGGAAGCCGGCACTGTATGAATTTAAGTCTGTTTCAATAAATAATTTGTTTTAAACTTTTTTTTTTTTTTAATAGCATAATTGATTCTCTCTCTCTCTCTCTCTCTTTCAGGAATGATTTATCCAGTTCTATAGATCCAGGTTTGAAAGTGAAGGCTCTTGGTGGATTATATATCAACTTTGATGGCAGCAAATCCATATCTGTCTCTAACAACCTGAAGAAGTTGAAAGATCAGAAGAATCAGGATGAGGTATTTGACCTTGATTGTTGATCTGAACTTGAGTTGATTCTCTTAAACAGGCCTCACATGACAGTGGTTCGGTGTGGTTCCATACCGCGTTGGACTGCAGTGACATCGTCTTGACGTTGTAACCTGTTTGCCATAAACAGGCACTGACCGCTATAAACGGCAAGATTTTAATGTTTGAAATTTAAAAAATGTATTTAAAAAAATTAAAATTTTAGATCGTCAGGCAGATCGGTGCAGCCTCTGCTCTAAAGTGGAGCATGTACCGCTCCGTTGTAGTGAAGAGGGAGCTGAGCTCTAAATTTACCAGACGATTTATGTTCCTACCCTCAACTATGGTCATGAGCTTTGGGTAGTGACCGAAAGAACAAGATCGTGAATACAAGCAGCTGAAATGAGCTTCCTTTGCAGGGTGGCAGAGCTCTCACTCAGTGATAGGGTGAGGAACTCAGCCATCCATGAGAGCTCGGAGTAGAACCGCTGCTCCTCCGTGTAGAGAGAAGCCAGTTGATGTGGCTCAGGCATCTGATTAGAATGCCTCCCGAACGCCTCCCTGGTGTGGTGTTTCGGGCATGTCCAACCGGGATGAGACCCCGGGGTCGACCCACAGCATGCTGGAGGGACCATGTGTTTCAGCTGGTCTGGAAATGCCTTGGCATCCCCCGGAAGGGCTGGGGAGAGGGACGTCTTGGACCTCATTGCTTTAGCTGCGGTCCGACGATGGTGTCACCTTTCGCACCCTGTCAGTACAACCTCATTAAAAACTATTCACACCATGTTTTCATCTACTGCTCACAATTGTTTTGCCACACCGTCATAAATTAAATTGCGCTGAAACCATCAGAACCGCTCCTGTTTGAGGCCTGCTTTACCTGAAGAGGTTGAGTGTACTCTGTTATGGAACCCTTCCTGATGGGTGTATTAAAACCTCTACATTATAAAATATTTAGGTTTGAGTGTCATTGCTAATTAATATTTAACAGTTGGAAAGTATCTCTTCATAGATATGCACTGATGACTTTTAAAATTACTAATGCAGTTAGCAACTGTTTCCCAAATCCGGATTTCATCTCAGCAGATCTAAGTGCACTCTTGGGTAGAACAGTTCCTGAAGGGTTCTTTGGATGGTTTTTGGTTTTAGATAGTTTACAGATGTTGCTTCTACAGACTGCTTGGAAAATTACAAAAAGTAAGACTCCCTGATTTAGGGTTCTCTATTGAATGTTTAAAGGTTCCTCAGAGTGAATAAACAGAGTCATTAGGGTGCTAGATGGGACTTTCTGAAACAAAGTGTTTCTTCCTTATTTCAACAAATGTTTCTCCGCATGTTGGTGACATCTAGTGGTCATTTAAAGGCAAATAGCAAAACCAAGTAAAGGTTGCCTCTCATAGTGTCTGATATTGCCAGCAAGATTATGCGTCTGCATTCTTGTGTATCTGTGAGTGTGTGTGTGTGTGTGTGTGTGTATATATATATATGTGTGTGTGTGTGTGTATATATATATATATATATATATATATATACACA
>JAQMYF010000015.1:12678933-12706433 GCA_030014195.1 Neosilurus mollespiculum
AGAGAGAGAGAGAGAGAGAGAGAGAGAGAGAGAGAGAGAGAGAGAGAGAGAGATCATAATACAAATTCCCTTTCAGTGTTTGTTACTTTTTCAATGATAAACAGGATTACAATCTATAAAGGTGTGGTGATTACGTTAAATTAAATTTAAAAAAGAAAAAGCTGTTTCACATTTCACAGATTGCACCAGGGATACCTGACAAAGTAGATCCTTTTAAATTAAATCCTCCTCATTTCCTCCCTTTAGTTTGGAGTACATTACATATTTACTTGCTCCACTTGGCAATTGCAGTGACTCATTCCAGCTCAGTGTCAGAAAAGAGAAACTATAAAGACAATATTCCAGCTGCAGAGTTCTTCCCCATTGAACGCACACATGCACACGCTTTTTTTCTCTCTTTTTAAATAAATGAGGATTTAGAAGAGTTCCGGAATAATTAACACATCTTTGCTTTGATTTTGTCACCAAGGTGTTGCAGTGAATGGCGTGTGTGAGGTATTTTAACACCACTTCTCAAACCCTACAGAAGACTCTGGGTAGAAATACATAAATCCAACAATGACTGTTATCAGACATATACTACATAAATTTCGGAGGTAAATGTCATTGTTGCTTGCGATACTTACAAAGGAGAGCTTGCGGGGAGTGGCATGAGTGTGTAAAATCTTCTGAACTCGTCTGTGGATCTCCTGCCCTTGTGAGGGACTGGATGGGCTCTGAAACCTGCACAGAAATTTTTAGTCCTCACCCTCAGGGTAATAAAATGAGTCAGAGTGATGTAGGACAATGTTCGTGCAAGACAGTGAAATTCATTTCTTTCTTTTTTTGGTGTGGCTATAATGCAATGCCATGTTAGAACACTAGTCTGTGCTGTGTCCCTTGGAGTGGGCGAAAAATGTTAAGGCACATCTGCAGCACTAATCCTAACTCAGTCAGGACCTATGAAGAAAGTACATATCCACAAAAAATTCCAACAGTTGAATAAGCAACATTAAACAATTGTTGATTTTATGAACCTTAGGCACAGGTGTGTGAGGGATAATATTCTAAAAATGCATGAGGTCTCATTTCTAACACTGCTTCAAAATATGAATAAAACTTATTTCATTTGTAGCTATATCTGAAAATGGCAAGCTTTATAAAAGACAGCTTTTAAAGCAAAAGCTACACTCGAGCCTGATATATATTCTTTAAATAATTATCAATATTTTGAAGGGTCTCTGAATAATTAAGGGTTCTAAGCTCTGAAAAGGTAACCCCTTAGACCCCTTTCTAATAAGACAACAAGGGAACCTGGTTTCGGCATTTATTTAGAAAGGAAAGTTTATTTATTTTTTTTATTTAAAAATGCTCAAAAGATCCAAAGTCCACACAGAAAGAAAAACAGAGAAAAAGACAGAAGATAGATGAAGATAGCTGATTACTGAAGATAGATGGATAGAAATTGAAGGAAGGAAGAAAGATGAACAGACAGAAAGATAAAAAGAAAGAAAGACATGCAGAAAGATATAGATATAATGAGCAGCAACAGGAACTGAAGGAAGGAAGAAAGAAAATGACAGAGATAAACACACAGCATTTCAGGAAAGTATAAAATCAAGAAGAAAAACAAAAAGATATAAAGGGAAATATACACAGCAGAGAGAAACAGAAGAAAGAAAGACTTGTGGGAGAGGTGGTACAGATGAGAGGTTGTGGTTAATGAACCTAATACGGGCTGTGCTTCAGACCGTTAGCTCGGCCAAATGATTAGCACACAAGAAGCCAACTGCTGCAGAGAGGACAGACTGAACTTCACAAAGCATCATTTCATTTCCCATCAAAGACGTCCAAAAGACGTGCTCGCTCTCTTATTGTCTGAATCTGCCAAGAGAGCCTTAATCTGCAGCCTTCCGACTCCAGTCATGCTTTCAATCTTGACAAAAGTATCATACATTTCCTATTATTTACTCTACAATTTACTCTTCAGTTTAAAATTGTCTATTGATTTAAAATGTTTGCTCCTGTCTTTGCAGGATTAAAAAAAGAAAAAAAAAAATCGGTAGAGACAGGCAAGCAAACAAACATTTGTCGGTTTAGCCGGCTGCTGTTCAGATCAATGACAAGGGTCTCTCAGAATTTATTAAACTGTGTGTCGGGTCAGAAGCATTACATCTTGGAGAAATACAATCAATACCCTTTCCGCCCTTGTTTTCTCAGGAATATTTGTCTTTTTCTTTTAAGTAATGAACAAACAAGAGTGGACATCAGGTTTCATCATTTGAAAGCAGACTTCAGTCTATGAAGAATGGAGTAGATTCATTTTGCATACAGGCCAAAAAATTACAATATGGATCATTTTATTTGTGTTTTTGAAGCTTCACATTTCATCAATAGAACATCATTTAAAATTCATAGGCGAGACGCTGTAGGGTTGACCATTAAGTATGTCTTATGTGTATGTAGCCTCAAGAAATCAAAAACAAAATAAAGCATAAAAAAATCCTTAGAGGATATTTACTTAATTCACAAATCTTACGTATAAATCACTATCTCTAGGAGATTATAGACATTTCATGGAAAAACAAATCAGTGAGACTGGAATAACAAATAAACTAATGGGAAAGTGAATCAGCTGAGGTATTACACATTATTACAGAAGCTAGAAAAATAGTATTATGTAGTGAAGCAAAAACTAATGAATTAATAGATAAATAAAACAGAAGTCATCGTAGAGCACAAACCTCCACCAAGATCAGCAATTCCCCATAACGTCCAAAATCTCAATGTTAAAGAATCATCTAGATCCAGAATTTGCTCCAGCTCATTTCCAAACAGTCTCCCCTGCCCAAAGCCCAAACTCTGGTAGAAATTTTAAGAAAATCCAAAAATAACTTTTTGCAAATATTCGAAAGTACACAGCACCCCCTGCTGAGCATGCTGTACTATGACACTTGCAAAATCATCTTATCTCATAGTGTTAAAGAATCCTTTTAAAAATTCCTGGATCCAGAATTTGATCCAGATCATCTCCAAAACCCAACATGATCAAAACATTTCATGAAAATACACACACATGCAAACACACTGATAGTAAAACATAACCTCCTTGGCAGAGGTAATAAAACCAATCCGATTCAATCAAGAGGAGGGTTCCGAAAACCTGAGTTTACTTGTGAAGCTGACTTTCCGCTCACCTTTCTCTGAGTGTAGAGCTGCTGAGCAATGGGTTTTGCGCCCTGAGGCTGGACAGAGGACTGGACTGATAAGCAGAGGTTCTTCTGTGAGAGGGACTGCTGGGGAACAGTGTGGACTTCCACTCAGGAGATACAGGACACACAGACAAAGAATGACCTCTAACCTGAAAGAAACAGAAGTATTTCATCCACCAATACAGATATATATGAGCTAATCTGTTATTTGCAATTTATTAAGATTTTGATTTGAGGCGTCAATAAAGAGCAGCACATGATATGATCAACATTATCAATAATAATACTAAGAGTCTCCAAAAAAAACCTTTTTTCTGAGCTTCTCATAAATATCTTTTGTTCAAACCATGATATATTTCCACAAACGTTGTGAAGATCGGACAATCTTGTTCTTTAAATAAACATGTGCATGAGTGACATCCCATCGATTAAAAACACTCATCTCTCACCAAGTTGCTTAATCCTACTAGGGTAAGGCCTGGTACACCATGAGCAGCTTACCAGACCATCCAAGAGCAAACATACGCATACACACACAAAACCATTCGCAGACCCATCCACACCAAGGGGCAATTTGATACAGCCAGACAGCCTAATGTGTATGTCTTTAGACTGTGGGAGGAAACCAGAGTGCCTGGAGGAAACCCACACAAGCACGGGGAGAACATGCAAAATCCACACTCTTTGCTGTGAGGTGGACGTGCAAACCACTATGCCAGCATGCTGCCCAGATTCTAAATTATCTTCAAACTACCTGCTAATCTTAGGGGTTCACATAATTTTGCCACTAACAGTTATGTAATAGTGGATCATTTTCCTTAATAAATAAATGACCAAGTGCGATATTTTTTCTTGTTTGTATAACTAGGTTCTGTTTCTGTACTTAAGACTTGTGTGAAAATCTTTTTGGGAAGAAATAAAGATCATTCTACACACACACACACACACACACACACACGCACGCACACATATAAAAAATAACGTATAATCTGCATGCCACGGTAGAGGAGCTGCTCAGTGTTATATGTGAAACTCACGCATGGTTGGTGGAAGGAGTTTCTCTTCGGGGAAGACTGGAGAGCTGGAGATGTTGGAAATTCAATTAGTGAAGAGTTGGCACTACAAGGAACCTGCAAACACAGAATGCAATCAGGTTTCCCTTCACTGCTTAATAAGACAAGCAATCTCTAAGCATTTAGCATGAAAAAGTGACAGTGGAATTATTTGTTCAGCTAAATTTGCCTTTCATTTAAGAACTATTGACTTTTTGGAAAGGTTAATGCAAGGAGAAAAACTCAGACACAGAGTGAGTTCATTTCATCCAGCTGACTCATCCTAGGTGCCTCTGTACCAGTTTACCTGGCAGTGGTACTGCAATTCAAGAGCCATATGAAAACTCAGACTTTTATATCACCAAGTATTGGCTTTCAAAATATACAATAGTTAAATATATATATTTTTTAATTAATCATAGCTTGACTGTTAAGTTAAGGTTAATTGTTGCCCCAGGATTTACTCAGAAAATGCTCGGCGCTTTATTTTCAAAAGGTTCAAGAATGGAAAATGCCATGTTGATATGACATGTCTTAGATCTGAAGCTCGCCTTTCATAGCATGACAGCTTTGATATTTACACCTCAGGACTTGTTTGTGTAGTGAAAACACTCAGAAGGAAACAGGAGGGGAGCTTTTGCTGCACTTTACTCATAAAAGAGGATGGCGGACTGAGCTGAAGACGTGGTCGAGACTGCAATTTAAATTACTCAGCTGCACTTCTCTTTAAACCTTTGGCAGATTAATCATAAGTTACATTCTAGAAAAAAATGAGTTGAGTCCAAGACATAATTAAGGTTATAAGAGGCAAATAAAAACCCAGTGTTGCATAAGAGTTTCTCTAAGTACAAAACTGCATTAAGCACAGGTTAGAGAAAAGATAAACATGCTGACATTAACTTTTCAAAAACCAAAGTGCTGTGGAAGTGAAGGCTTCAGCCTTTATTCCTCACCACAAAAGGTGGCTGAGGGGTCGTGTGTTTTTTAAAGGTGTAGGGGCCAAGTTGGAGGTGGCGGAGACGCTGTGTGGCATCATCAGTGAGTTGGCACATCCTGCGGTGTGTGTATGGAGCTGGACAGCGGCTCTGTGATGCTACTGTAGGCCTCTGGTAGCCACATGATTCTGCTGCACTTGGCTTTGACTTTCTTGGTCTTGGTATATGGTATGACTTTGTAGTTGAAGCTCCATGTGGCTAGAAAGGAAAATAAATGATTAATTCAGCAACATTTTTCTTAAAGTTGCTCTATGTCTCTTTGTTTTATCATTTTATCCTGCAGAGTAGTGTTAACTCCTGAATATGAAGTCACATAGTTTAAACTGGGTGTTTACATCAGATCCACAAATTTTACAGAACGGTTTTACGTCCTTGTTCCTGATGCCAAAATCAGGTCGGCTGTTGCACTTAGTCTTTCTCTCAAGACCGTCTAAATGGTTAAAAAGCCTTAAAAACATTGCTAAGATAAACCTCGACTCAATGACTACGTTTACAACTTATGTACAGCAAAAGCAAGCACAGCTACCTCCGGGGAATATCTGGTTAAATCTTCATGTTATCAAACTCTATGCAAAAACAAGGACGCCCAATACTAATGGGTCAACCTTACGAGTGGTGAGAGTGGACTTGTAGCCCAAGCACATTGCTATGTAAAGGTTCCCCCTTCATAAGGAAAAAAAAAAGTGTGTCATGGAAAATACGACAGAGAAACACGTATAGCGTAATTATTTCTTTTTATTTAGTACCTATCTCAGGTCACGTGCCCATACCCTGTGAGTTATGCGATTAAGTCCATTTCTCAGAAGGTGTTGATGAATGTTCTTTGGTATACAACCCCTGGCCAAAATATGAAATCATCACACTTAAAGGAACTTTAAAAGAACCCTGGCTATATTACTATGAGCTAAATAAACAAAACACAGATATGACACAATCCAATTTTTGGCAAATAGCTGAACATTTTGGCTTCATGATACATACCTCAAACTAATTAAATTAAATTATTTTAAGTAATGGCATATATCCCCCCCCCCAAGACGAAAACAGGAAAAGACTATGGAATCACTCAGTGTTGAGGAAAAAAAAATTATGTCTCATCAGCAACTAATAATAATAGTTTCTATTAGCCCAATGTGTGTTTCATTCCTTAGACGAAGAAGAAACACCACGTTACACTACCTGTGTAAAGTGAATATTGAAGTTTCTCATTAAAAAGGCAAAGAGAAATACATTTTCTTGGTTCGTTTTATTCCCTGAAAGGGCTGATGTTGATAACACACCAAAACAGAACATCCAGCTCAATCCAAGAACCTGTAACCTAATGTAAACCTCTTGGTTCCAATCTCGCCTTCGCAGGAAAATTACTTTAATAAGTTTAATCTCAGCTAACATAATTCCGAGCTCCAATAACTGGGTTCCTGTGGGCACTGCTTAGATAAATACATTTTTAAAAATGTTAATTGCATTTGATGGTCGGATTCAGACTAATATGATAATGGAATTACATGGATGTAAAAAAAAAAAAAAAGAAAGAAAGAAAGAAAGAAAGAAACAAAGATAATTTAAATGCTAATTGGAACATCCTGGCATATTAAGTCATTTTTAAAAAGCAGAGAAAAAAAAAATCCTGACAGAGATTGCTATTTGAAGAGGACAGATCTAATGGAATTAAAGTCGCCACCCCCCACCCCCCAAACACTGGAATAGGAGCTGTATTCTCCTTTCGTTCTTTCTTGTTTTGTTTCTCTTCTGTCGATGGAGGCACAAAGAGCTCGTTTTAAAGCGAGAGTCGTGCTTGTCTGATGTGATTAGTGGCTTTGCTGGTGTTGGTAACAGAAGATAAAGCCGGATGTCCTTGAAACAACAAAGCCAGTACCAAGAGTAGCTTATTAAAGCAGAAACAAGCTCTGTTCGAATGAACTGCATGCAAATCGCAGAAAAAGCCCATTTAAGAGCAGACCATTTCAAGTCCAAACCAGAAATGTCTACAAAAGGAACACTTGTGCATAAATAGATCCTGTGAAACATGACAACAGTAGAACTGGACTAGACAAGAGGATTTAATGGACAGGAAAAGAGAATAGGTGCCTGTTATAAGCACTGTCTAAACAGCTTAAAAATCTAGGCAAAAAATTTAAGTTTTTTCATTTTCTATTTGCAGTAGCAAGAACTTTCTGCCAACCACTCCATTCATATTTACTATATTCAGATGTACAAGACAGTTAATATCTGTGGTTTCCTGGTTAGAGCTGGGCGATATGACCTGAAAGTTAGAATGTGATATTTTGACACATTTATGAGATATTTAGCAAAATATACAGTATTATTATTATTATTATTATTATTATAGTATTAGGGATGATGTTTCCCTTGGAGCCAGGGGGTGCTCACAGACTCCTGGGCTTAACTGCAGCCAGTGGAGCTACATGATATCGACTCATGATCGATGTATTCATGTGGTAAAAACACTGCTGCTACCTGTTTATATCTGGAGGAAAATGTAATCTCACAGAGGAAAATGTAACCTCACTCTTTTCCTATTGAAAATTTTCCTTCACGTTCCACTTCTTGATTACCAACTTTACTGGCCTTTGTATTGACCTGGATTGATAAAGCCTTTTAATTTTTTATCCAGTGTCTACAATGTTATCCATGAGATCTTTTGACAGTGCCTTGCCACCCACAGTTAATCGTCTTCTTACAATTACACTTCCAAGCAGCAGAATACTCTAGGAATTGCTGCTTTTATGCTGAACTAATCAGAAGGAATACAGTTGAGTACTGTACAAATGGCAGCCACTTTAGAATGGTGTGGAACAGAAAAAGTGATTTGTTACACCTGACTGAGTTTACAAGTATTTTTAGAGAGCGTGGTCTAACCATCTCAATTGCTATTATACTGTTATTACATCTTTCACTTGGCTGTAATTGGTTGCTTTGAGTAAATACAGCTGGAAAATATAGTTCTGTGTGTTTTCATTACAGGCTGCAAAGTAACAAATTGTAAATATCTTGAAAGTGGATTGATTATTCTCTATACACACTGTACTTTATCAGTATACTGTCCACCTTTATTCCTGGTGCACATAATAGATAAGCATTTCACTCTGCTGCCATCACCCAAAAGCACTGTTCAAAGGTACACATATTACAACCCATTACAATCAGAACACAAAGAGAACAGAAATCAGAAAGCTATAGCATATTTATTCCAGTTGATACATGAAAATGTCTATTTTATACTATTGTGCTATAGGTGCTTTTAACTGGACACTGACAATAAAAACCTAACAAAGAATTCTGACCATTTTATAAAACATAACACATAAATTGGGGACTTAAAGAGCCATACACATCAGTCTTATCAGTGTGGCTCTCTGTAATTATCTTCACTGGAGAAGCCTATCCTTAAAAGTGCTTTTAAAACCACTGGGATGTCAGGAGCCAAAGAGATGAAATGTATAGAGGCAGATAATTAGTTGATTGACAGGGCTATTCAGCGTGTCACCATAATTCTGTAAATGTCTCTTAAAAGCCACATTTTTGCTTTTTTTTCCCCTCACCTGAGTTGCATTTTTGGAATGATGACTAAATAATCACCAGAATATGAGGTACTTTTATCAAGGCTTCTTGTTATTTACCTGGTTTCCATTCTTCTAACAGGAGTCAGCAAATTCTATTCTATAGCTCCAATCTGGTTATCTGAGGAAGGTTAATATTAGCTTCTGAATAAAAGCAACAGAAAGGAGAAGTCCAGCGCTTGAACCCAGATGATATTACGGCCATCCACTGCTGGGAATTCAAGCGAGCTAAAAATAGCCGTGCCGTGAGTGGGATGAATGGCATACGCTCTCCCCTGTCAGTCTCAGTGACGCCAACCAATTGGGGATGTCTGTCAATTTTTATTTTATTTATATAGTGCATTTATAGAATATTTCTCTTATTTTAAAAAATCTTACTGTCATTATTTTATTATTATTATTATATTGCACTTGCAGATATTTTCACTTGATTTAAAAATGATACACACTATAATGAAGGAAAATATTCTTAAAACAACATCACCCGTATTAATGTCTAACATCTTGGAGATAGTGAGCCAATCAGATTGCGATGATCCTGTGTATTACATACTAATATCAATATCCACCCCACAAACTCAGAAGAATGCCTAAATCAGGTACAAGTGTAAAAATAAACCATAAGAAAATATAATTTTAGTTTGCCTTTCTTTTGTCTCTGTGTAGTATATACTAAAACAAGTACTCGCCTCAGTACTCGCTTGGTGGATATCAGAAACTTGAGTGCAAAGACTCCCTTTGCACTTAAGTTTCACCGTATTGACGTACACTGCAGGATATTCGACTTCTACCTCCGCTGCATTCATAAAGAAATATTCCACATACTGGACATAAAAACCAAGAATAATACAAAATATATATATCCAAAAAAAACCCAAACAAACAAACAAAAAAACCCCCCACATACCCTAATATTATTTTTAAACAGTATTTTCACCCATAGGCTTGCTATAAAGAACTACAGTATGAAATGTTTAATATTGAGGTTTAAATTACAAAACATTCATAGGTTAGTGTATGTGTAAGGTGTTCTAATATTTCTTAGATTAAGGGTGTAGGAATTGTAGGCAATCAGCACTGAACACAACTAGCTTGTCACCAACTTTTTTTCTAATCCCTGTTCCACATCATCAGCCTAATATAGAATGTAATTATGATTTGGCACAAAACCTGAACTTGTGCATTAGCATAAGAAAACAGTTCCTAGTTGATTTCATTAATTGTGATTTTGTCCAAACAAAAAAACAAACAAAAAAAAGACGGGACATGTCACCCCCACCCCCCCCTTCCCCCAGGAAAAAAAAAGAAAAAGAAAAACAACAACAACAACAACAACAAAAAAACTCACTGAGCTGGCAGGCTGGCTACTTTTCATATCACACTCCTCAATCACAGACATGGTTGAAAATTCCACTTTGGGTGAAATTCCCTGAAGGAATGAGATGGGGGGGAAAAGCAGAAAGGGAAAAAAGACAGAAAAAAAATCAGAGACTTTAAAAATCATGAAAAGGCAGTTGGCAGAGGAAGATAATGACACTCTTGGCAGATCAATTTACCCAAACAATCTATGTCCTGAAGAAAATAGCAGAAAAATGATACTGGCTTTTAAGATGTGTCAGAAATATCACAGCACAGAGAGTGGATGAGATACACACCGGGAACGAGGCAGACTTCTTCATGAGAACTTCTCTCTCTGAACCTGGGGTTTGGGGAATCAATCTTATGCCTGGATAAAGAAAGTCTCTGGTGTTCTCCTCAAATGTGGCCAAAATTTCACCCTCTGTGTTATCAGTTGAGAGAGAGACACAGTTCCCACCTTAGTAGAAGTGCTTTCATGGTCACTTTTTACAGAAGCTACAGCAGCAAAAACAACCCTTTCATTCAAACTTTCTTTAAACCTTTTGTGCATAAGGGTACTGTCAACATCACTTCACAAAAGTACAATTTTGAACTCAAAGATGACTGATTTCAGTGCATGGGAAAAAAACAAATGTCAAAAGCATAGATATAAGCATCATCAGTTATATGCTATACGGGAACGGCACAATCTGATTGGTCGGCCATCAGGCCATTAAAAAAAAGCATTATTTTGAGAGGATAATGCTTGAATTAAAATGAAGGCCACTCATGACTCATCATGGTAACTTGAAGCAGGTGGCATCATAATGATCATGCTTATATTTAAAAAAAAAAAAACAAACAAACAAAAAAAAAAAAACAACAACCCAGTTTTAGTTTGTCTTTCTTGTGTTTTAGAATAGTATTTACTAAAAATCAGACTGAGTGTCAGAACACACCTTATACCTTATAGAGGGCGGTTTAGTTACATTTCGTGGTACTAAACTACACAGCTACACTTATTGCTTGGAGCACACAGAGCTCATGTGAACTGTCTGTCACAGTTAAAATCTGTAAAAAATATAAACTCAAAAAATCTGCCATATTTTTGGTTAAGTGACAAATTTCTACTTTTTGTGTGCCATATTAGCAGAACAGAATAAAGCCAGTAAAAAATAATGAGGCAGCCATGGCCTAATGGTTAGAGAAGCGGGTTTGGGACCAAAAGGTGGCTGGTTTGATTCCCGAATGGGCAGGAAAAATGACTGCTGGTGGTGGGACCCCTCCACTTCACTGATTACGTGTGTGTGTGTGTGTGTGTGTGTGTGTGTGTGTGTGTGTGTGTGCTCACTTTGGATGAGTTGAATGCAGAGCTAAATTTCCCTTGTGGGACAAGAAAATAAATAAATAAATAAGTAAAAATTATTCGCTTCAGGCTTGGTGGATGCTGCAGAATGTAGTAAATGCCTCAGTGTTGGGTCTCAGGGACTATTCAGCGACATCCACCTGACTTTCAGGCATAACGGTTAATTATCATCAAATTTGTTAATGCTAAATATGGCACACAGGTTCAAGTTTTGGAGGCAGAAACCCTGTATTCAAGGCAGTTACCAGTTTACTGATAACATCAGTTTACTAAATAAAAAAACTGCCACACCAACAAAGGTCTGTATGCTTTAAGCTAAACTGATATCAGTGGTCAAAAAAAAATCCTAAAGTCAGGATTAAGCTACGAGTCTGATGTGCTGTCAATCTGGAAACAGATGATCCTTACCTGGGGGAACAAGTTGGATTAGCTCCAAATAGGCTGTATCATCTAAAGGGAAAACAAAACTCTATATGAGTGCTTATTACTTATTGATCTGGTGTACATAAGAAAAAGAAGAGGAAGGATTGCACATGGCCCCACGTAGCTCTTACACTCAAGATGATCAGCTATATCAGCAGGGTCAAATGCTTCAGAGAAGGTCTGATGAAGAGAGGGAGATAAAGTGACAGAAAGAAATTTAGTTAGAATTCAATGGTCTGCCTCAGTTCTCTTTCTTTCTTTAAATTAATATTCTGAGTGCACTCCTGCACCTTGAAACTACAACAACGGAACAATGTACACCTTTTCATATTGGTTTCCTCCTACATTACCCATAATGCCATATGACTACATGCTGATACTGCCACCAGTGAGATTTAGCCCATACCTCACCTCTAACTAAAGAGAGCTGTGCAGCAGGTTTCTTTAATCTTTTCAGTGTCTCAACTGCACACTCGCTATAACAGATCAGACTCCAAAGCTCCATCTTTCATGTTAATACCATCATGCTCATAGACCAATAACTAGTTGAGCAGGGTCTCAGCTCTAACTCAGCCCAACTGTACCACTATTACTTCTGTTGTGGATTTCTCATTAATATGGCATTGAACACCTTTGTCCCACACAATAACATCGCGGTTAGCATGGCCGCCTCACAGCAAGAAGGTCCTGGGTTTGAGTTCCAGGCTCGGCGAGGATGTAGATGTATAGAATTTGCAAGTTCTCGCCATGCTTTCTTCTGGGTACTCCGGTTTCTTTGAACAGTCTAAAAACATGTACATTTGGCTAACTGGGCATTTCAAATCACCCATAGGTGTGAGTGTGAATGGTTGTATGTGTTTGACTGGCAAACTGTTCAGGGTGTACCCCACCTTCGCCCAGAGTCAGGTGCATGATAAAAGAATCTCATGTTCCTGTTTTTTTTTTTTTTTTTTTTTAAATAAGAATAGTATTGTGTTTAGGATAACTAAAAATCTTTCTCCTAATAAACATCACTGTAACTGTGCTGGTAACATGGTTTGAATTTTTCTTTAATGGAAATCAATTGAACATGAAGCACGAAGAATATTTGATATACAGTATGCAGCATAAACTTACATACTACATTATCTGTCAGTCCAACATACAACATTCAACCTGCAAAAATTAATCTTAAGATATCATCAGCGTTCTGCATGTACTGCATAAGTACTGCACATCATGGCCATTGATCTCCAAACAAACAAACAAAACCCCAGTAATTAGATTCCATATTCATCTTATTTGTACTTTCCTTTATGGAACATGTACAACTGTCTGATGTAACACGTAACACTACTATGTAAACTTTACCTGCACTTTTTACAATAGTTTAGTTATAAATGTGTTCTGTGTGCCTCATTTATACTGATAAATTTGAGCCATGCTGTCCTGTCCTACTGTATTGGTGTATGAAGTAAAAACGACACATTTTTACACTGACTTTGTGCAGATGCCAGAATTATCCATTTTATCCACCTCACCTTAGTAAACACCATGTTTTCATGCAAAAGAAGAGGGAAGGCACAAGGGACACATTTTGTCTTGTGGTACTGTCCCATCATCAAGATGCTCAAGTAGATGTCTTCATGGGACGGTAACAGGACCCCTGGACACGTGACCTGAAGAGAGAGAGAGAGAGAGAGAGAGAGAGAGAGAGAGAGAGAGAGAGAGAGAGAGAGGTCAGTGTGTAATTCAAGCAATAATCTCATTTATGTGGTAAGCACAACACAGGCCCCCAGCCCCAGTCCTGGAGCATCCCCTGTCCTAATCTCACATCTGATCCAACTAATTAACACTAAAAAAGTGCAGTGTAAGGAGTACTCCAGTACTCCAGGACAAAGGAGAGGAGCCTGTGAAATAAACACAGCAGGACGGTTAGCACTAACTCCATGTAACATGGTCAGCTAGAGGTAGCTGGCTACAGATTTAGAAAACTATTTGGATTTTTTTTTTAAGTTTAGTCTTAAGCAGAGAATAAAAGTTTCTGCTCAAAATCCCTAAAAATAAATGGGATATAGTGAGCTGAGGAACTCTGCACTGGTGTTAGCGTTTGTCAATACTTTAGCAACACAGCTAACGGTCAGTTAGCACACTAGCATTTCCTGTTGTCACAAAAAACAGAGAAAACGGACCAAAAGAACTACGTTAGTGCCAATTCCTGCGTGTTAGTGAACTTACAGCATTGAGTTTAAGTGTTACGGTGCACTTTAGAGCTTTTCGTCGTGCTCTGGATCGTGAAGTTTTCGCAGGCGGTGTCAGTCCTCCCATCTTTAACTCAATGTTGTCATAGCTGCAGCGACGCGGCTTCAGTGCTGCGTGTTAGAAACGGGAAGTCAGTCACGTGACCTCCAACTCGGGAACGTAACCGCTATATGGCCTTTTAGTAAGTCACTTGCGAGCAGCCCCGATGACGTCACAAGCGGAGTCAACCGGTTTTATTAATTTATTAGCTTATATATTGTTATTGTTATAATAATTATTATTATTGTCATTGTTAGTTAATATTATTATTGTTATTATTATTATTATTATTATTATTATTATTATTATTATTATTGTTGTTGTTGTTGTTATTGTTAGTTATTATTATTATTATTATTATTATAATTGTTGTTATTATTGTTATTATTAAAAATAATAACAATAACAATAACAACAAGAACAAAAACAATAATAGTAATACTAATAATAATAATAATAACAATTATAATTATAATAATAATTATAATAATAATAATAATAATTTTTAAAGTGTTTTTAAGTGCCTAGTTATCAAGTCCTCTCTCTCTGGAAGAGCACACTACAGACGGTTTTTTATGCATTTAGTTGTGTAGCTTTAAATTGACTTTATATTGAGTGGTGTTTATGAAGAATATGTGCAGATCCACATAATGTTGTTTTTTGCAGCTCTGAAGTAGAGATATTGTGGCAGGAATTTTGTTAAGGTGTTTATAAGTTCCCTTTTTTCTTTCCCAAGTGCTCCTATTACAACCGGAATGACAGTGGTTTCCAATTTCCACATTTTAGTGATGATGATGATGTGTGCGTGTATATATATACATATACATACATTTTTTGTTCCATTAATATATCTTGCCAGTAGTTTTAGCATCAAGCAGTTTCACAATTCATGGCCTCTCCATCATAAAGACCAGGAGTGAGAATTAAATAATTGTAAATACACCTGAAGTCTGTGTTTTGGCCAGACACTGCAGTCAGCCACCCAACCCTCCAAACTGTATGGGTCTGGAAGAGACACACCCCCCACCTGCAGTTTTTCTTCATTCCTTTTCTTATCTTCTGGACCCATAATTCAAATAATGTGAACTAGATTTAATATTTCCATGTCTTTGATAATTTCCATATCTTAAATATTTCATATAAAAAATAAATAAATAAAACAAATAAAATAAAAAATTAGAATTAACTCTTATGAATACAGGTGAAAAGTATGACAATTAGATCTATATTTGTATATATGGCAGATGCTGCAAGCTGGGGTTTTTGCCTACGAGTCAATGCACATGTGTCAGAAACACCGGTGTTAAAGAACAGCAATCTCTCCTATTATGTGCCTCATGTACATTATATGGTCAAAAGTATGTACATACCTGACTCTATGTGACTCTATTTCAAAACTTGGGACTTGGAATACTTACTCTCTCACTCATTTGCCAAACCACTTAAACCTACTAGGGTCGCAGGGAGGCTAGGGCTTATCTCAGCTGACACTGGGCGAAGGCGGGGTACACCCTGAACAGCTTGCCAGACCATCATAGGGTAACACCCAACCACTCACACTCAAACCTACAGGCAATTTGAAATAGCCAGTTAGCCTAAGTACCCGGAGGAAACCCACTCAAGCTCCACAGAAAAATGCCCAAGCGCGGGACTTAAACACAGGACCTTCTTGCTGTAAGGTGGACGTTCTAACCACTACGCCACAGTGCCACCCTAAAATAAAATAATAAAATAAAAACTTATAGTAACCTCTATTCTTCTAGGAAATCTTTCCATTAGATTTGAGTATGTGGCTGTGAGGATTTGTGCTCATTCATCCACAGGAGCATTAAGCGGGCCTCACGTAGGGGGTGGTTTTGAGGGCAGTTCCAAACTGAACTGCCAAAAAAATGCCGGCTGTGTGGCAAAACAATTGTGAGCAGTAGGTGAAAACAGGGTGTGAATATGTTGTAATGAGGTTTTATTGAACACAGTTCATAAAGGTTGCGAAAGGTGACAACACAGCAGCTAGAAAAGTAGCTGGATGGTCAGACATGGTTTTAAGATCTGCTGTGAAATTTTAAAACATTTTGGCGGTCAGTGCCAGTCAACGACAAACACCATCACGGCGTCAAGACCATATCACTGCGGTCGAACATGGTTTGGAACTGAGCAGAACTGCTATCAAAACTCCCCCCTTGTGAGGCCTGCTTTCATGAGGTCAGTGATGGATGTGAAATGAGAAGGCCATGTGCACAGCTTGCGTTCCAATTTATCTTAAGATGTTCAGTGAGGTTGAGGTCATGGCTCAGGATTATTGAGTCCTTCCACTCCAATTTTGTCCTCATGGATCTTGCTTACTACATCAGTGCACTGTCTTGATAAAACAGGCTTTGGGCCCATTAGTTCCAGTGAAAAGATCGTCAAAATAATTGTGGGCCTACAAATTTGTGGCACCAGCTTAAAAAAAATAAAACGATACGTAGGTGTTATGGTGTCCACATAATTTCGGCCATATGGTATATTATGTCAATTCAGTAACAAGAGCTCCCAAATATTTCTTTTTCTTTTTTACCTAAATCGGACAAAATGTTTTATATTATCAACAGTTACTGTACTTTGCCTCATTTGGGCCAAATTGGTTGAATGAAATCTGCTTCCTAATGAACAAAATAGCAATGAGCAAAAGAATAACATTCCATTTCATACAATCATTACAAATGATTATTTCAGCAAGGACATTAATAACATTTACTACCATTATTCTGATAAATGATCACCTCCCTTAATAAACGTGATATCAATATGTGTAGCTACAGAGCCTACATCTTCAACAAGCCGCAGTGCACACCTTATACACACAGCTGAGAGTCAAACACACGTCTCACCTTTCACACTAATGAACAGCTCAGATGCTGAAAAATCCCCACTACAATTTTTTTGATTTTTCAAGTTTAAAAAGCAACATTATATTTAAGGCATTACTTGTATCACGTGATTTTGATGGCTTTACATTTTTCACTGGAATTCACAAATAGACCCATAAAATGTAGTATATTTTATATTATATCTACTGCTTATTTACATTTACATCTTACATAGCCAGCTATGTGCTGTTACCCAATAAAAATACAGTGAAGGAATATATTTTATATTTACATTTTATATTATATTTCGGCTTTTTTGAAAAAAAAATATTTTTTTATAAAATTATTTACATTTTATTTTATAATACATTTATCTGATGATTTCAAAAAACTTCTTTAAAAATGTATTGGATTTTATAGACTTGAATGGGCTCAAATTTAAATAAAATGTAAATACCACTTATTGGGTCCAAACTATAGTATGTCCAAAAGAGAGCTATCTGGGGCTCATCGTGATATCCATATATTCTTCATGTCTAAACAATAATCAATAGCATATAATATTAGACACGCGGCACAGTGATTAGCATGTCTGCCTCACAGCAAGAAGGCCTGGGTTTCATTCTTGGGTGTTTCTGTGTGGAGTTTGCATGTTCTCCCTGTGCGTGGGTTTCCTCTGGGTACTCCAGAAACATGCACAGTAGGATAATTGGCTGTTCCAAGTCACCCCTAGGTGTGAGTGTGAGTGTGAATGGTTGTGTGTGTGTTGCCCTGCGATGGCCTGGCAAGCTGTCCAGGGTGTACCCCGCCCTCGCCCAGAGTCGGCTGAGATGGGCGCCAGCCTCCCTGCGACCCTCATTAGGATTAAGTGGCTTAGAAAATTAATGGATGAACATAATATCTTTTAATAATTTTTGTATCAACTGTAGACCTTCTTCCTATACAGCATAGCAGCAAACAGAAACTTGGGAAATTATTATTTACACATTACAGAATCATGGAGAAAAAACATGAAGTGTTGTCCATAGTGCAGATTGATTCTAATTGGAAATTGCTCAGTAGTACACTACCCTATGTAACAAGACTCAAACATGGAGAAGTTGTTTTACATAATTCTTTACTGTGTGCATAATTGTGACTATGAACTCGAACATCCAAAACCAGACGGACTGTTATCATGTTATTGTGATGTTATTTGTCATGTTGTTGCTAGACTGCTGTGAGGCTTCAGCTCCAGAAATCTGATGTAGAGTTCACAAGGCCAGGGATCTTATGTTTAAAAATAGAACATGGCTATGTAGAAAGGGGTGAAATATAATCATTTTGCAGCTGCATAAGGACAATTAGGCCATGATGTGCCTGGTTTACTGATGCAAGGAAAAGGAGGTAATGGTTTGAGACACAGGTAAAAAATGACAGCGTAGTGGGGAGGTGAGATGCTCTGTGTAATGTGTGTGTGTGTGTGTGTGTGTGTGTGTGTAAAAAAATCTGTAGATGGATGTGTTTTCTCATTTGCATTAGCTCTCTCCATCTTCTCGTCTACCATGTAAAATGCAAGTCATTTGTTTATGCTAGTTCTGACTGATTGCCTCACTTATTCCAAATGACTGCTCTGAAAAATACACGCTGCTCTTCATGGCACTGTTGACTGCTAATGTCAGGCATCCTCCCGCCGCCTGTGTCTGAAAAGGAAAAGGAAAGAGAGACTACAGGAGACAATATTCACACTATATTTAAGTCTATAAGAAATGTAATAAAATTAATAAAATATCTAACTTGTTACTCAGATCTACTACACACAAGACTATAATAAACAAGACTAAAATCTGTGTTTTGTTGTAATGCTCAAAATCTTTATTTAAATAAAGCAAGTATACATACCATGACTGCTCTCTGAAACATTTCAAATCCTTTTTTTTTTTTTTAAATTCATAGCAAAATGTTCTCATGAAAATGTCAAAGCTCATGCAGGGGAATAGTCTTTGTTTAGGTGAACTCAGTCGTGAATCATTTTAATGGTTTTTCACACAGAACAGTGGAGAGAATGCTGCACGACAGAACACAGTGGTTGGCATTGCCTATTTTTGCACTATTTTGCAAAATATTGAATTTTTTTGTGAGCACTGAAGCAGAAACTATGGACAGAATTCTCCAGATCTGTGGCCTTGTCTGTTCCAGCACCCATGCTATGTAATAATACTGTGTGAGATAGCAGGCAGTGTGTTAACAGTTCATAATGAATCTTGTAATTAATCATTTTTGTAGCTGAGATGTAAAACCGGGGCAGTGGTGGCCTGGTGGTAGGGTGCTGGATTACTGATCCCAAGGTCGCGGGTTCAAGCCACTGTCATTCACACTGTCATGTCACTGCTGTCCCCAAGTGCAGCTAACTGGGTTACCAAAGGCCAGCCATGTCTCTCCCTGTCTGTGGTGAGAGGCATGTAAAAGAACAATGACTTTCATAAAGAGTAGGCTGCATTGTTGTCAGCGTGTGTCTGTGATGTCCTGTGATGGCCTAGCGAGCTGTCCAGGGTGTACTCTGCCCTCACCCAGAGTCGGCTGAGATGGGCACCAGCCTCGACCTTAATTAGGTTTAAGCGGTTCAGAAAATGGAGATGTAAAACAGAATAAAATCACAGTAATGAATTACAAATAAAAAAACAAATCTGGATAGAATATGTTTCTCATGTAATACAGTCATACCGAGCTTTTAACAGCAATATTTATGCATTTAGATACAAGCCAGAGAGTAAACACAAATCCTAATATAGTACATGCAATTACTCTATACTACTGAGTTTCACTGAAAAGATAAAACCAAATCTACAGGAAATATGGGGCTGGTATGTCAAAATAGGCAATGAGAAACCGCTAAAGTTACAACAGTCAATACCACAGAATTGTATATTGATGATAACAGGCAAGTATTGTGTAGCCAAGAAACTGATTGTAAATTAAATTCCCCTTCTTTTGTGTCAGAAAAGCACAAAGAAATCATGGCTGGGAACTCGTACGACTTGTACGAGTACAGCTGATTAGTCTCTGACTCCTTGGAATCTTCTCTCATTTTTGTCCCAATTTTGATTCTTTCCTTTTCGAACGTTACTCCCCTGGTGACCAGCAGCAGCCGCAGCATCCAAACTGACAACGGAAACAAAAAGAGTTTTCAAAGAACAATTTGATGATATTTACTTTTTTTAGTGTTTTAACTTCATTTTTGTCTAAAAGAATTTCATCTAGTCGGAGTTTGTTTATTAATTCTACTGAGAGCCAGATGGACCTAATGATTATCATTTAGAATCAGAATCAGCTTTATTTGCCAAGTTTGAAACAAGGAATTTGACTTCGCTTTAAATTGCTCACCGAAAAGAGAAGCAAAGATTTGGGCAAATACATATACATATAACAAATGCAAAGTGACAATAAAGTATAAAAAAAACAGATCAACAGTATAGTGCAGAATTTATCACCAACACTGAGTGCAAACCAGTATCATGTGTTCATGAGGTAGGGTAGTGGACAAAAAACACATGTGTACAGTGGGTTATTTTCCCAGTGGTTTCCTGATACTCTGTGACTTTTTACAGTTCACCAGAGCAACGGATTTATGTTTTTATAATTAATGTTAAACTGTGTTTAAGTATGAATACAATAATTCACATGCAAAATATGTGGAGGTACAGTGCCTTGCAAAAGTATTCCCCCCCCTTGGCATTTTTCATGTTTTGTTGCCTCACAACCTGGAACTAAAATGGATTGTTTGAAGGTTTTCATTTAGGAAAGAATTTCATTTACTGGACATGCCTACAACTTTGAAGATGTGATTTTCGTTATTGTGAAGCAAACAACAAATAGGACAAAATAACAGAAAATTTTAGCGTGCATAACTATTTTCCCCCCTAAAGTCAGTACTTTGTACAGCCACCTTTTGCGGCAATTACAGCTGCAAGTCGCTTTGGATAAGTCTCTGTGAGCGTGCCACATCTTGCCACTGGGATTTTTGCCCATTCCTCAAGGCAAAACTGCTCCAGCTCCTTCATGTTGGATTGTTTCCGCTTGTGAACAGCAATCTTCAATTCTGACAACAGATTCTAAATTGGATTAAGGTCTGGTCTTTGACTAGGCCATTTCAACACATTTAAATGTCTCCCCTTAAACCACTCGAGTGTTCCTTTAGCAGTATGCTTCGGGTCTTTGTCCTGCTGGAAGGAGAACCTCCATCCCAGTCTCAAATCACAGGCTGACTGAAACAAGTTTTGCTCAAGGGTATCCCTGTATTTAGCACCATCCATCTTTCCCTCGACTCGGATTAGTTTCCCAGTCCCTGCTGCTGAAAAATATCCCCACAGCATGATGCTGCCACCACCATGTTTCACTGTGGGAATGGTGTTCTTGGGGTGATGGAATGTGTTGGGTTTGTGCCAGAAATGGTGTTTTCCTTGGTGGCCGAAAAGTTAAATTTTAGTCTCATCTGACCAGAGCACCTTCCTCCATACATTTGGGGAGTTGCCCACATGCCTTTTGGCAAACTCAAAACTTGCCTTCTTATTTTTAACAATAAGTAATGGCTTTTTTCTGGCCAGTCTTCCATAAAGCCCAGCTCTGTTTAGTGTACGGCTGATTGTGGTTCCATGCACAGATACACCAGTCTCTGCTGTGGAACTCTGCAGTTCCTTCACCTTTGGTCTCTGTGCTGCATCTCTGTTTAATGCCCTCCTTGCCCGGTCTGTGAGTTTTGGTGGACGGCCCTCTCTTGGCAGGTTTGCTGTGGTACCACGTTCTTTCCATTTGAAGATGATGAATATCGATGGTGCCCAGGGGATCATCACAGATCAGATTTGGATTTTTTATTTTTTTTTATAACCCAACCCTGATTTGTATTCCTCAATAACTTTGTCCCTGACTTGTTTGGAGAGCTCCTTGGTCTTCAGGGTGTGATGCCTCTTGCTTAGTGGTGTTGCAGCCTCTGGGGCCTTTCAGAAAAGGTGTGTTTATACTGACAGATCATGTGACACTTAAACTGCAAACAAGTGGACTTCATTTAATTAATTATGTGACTTCTGAAGGTAATTGGTTGCACCAGAACTTTTGAGAGGCTTCATAGCAAAGGGGGGTGAATACATATGCACATGGCAAGTTTTTTTTTAGATTTTTAATTTTAAAAATTCTTTTTTATATATATTTTTCTCATTTCACTTCACCAACCTAAGACTATTTTGTGCAGATCCATCACATAAAATTCAGATAAAAAACATTTAAATTACAGGTTTTAATGTAACAAAATAGGTAAAAAGCCAAGAGGGTGAATAGTTTTGCAAGGCACTGTAAGCTGCCCATAACACAGAGAATTTCAAGAAAATAATAATGATCAAAATAAGTTGAAAGGGCTTCAAAACAATTTCCTGATGGTTCCTTATAGAATCCCAGAAAATGGGTTACATTTGGAATAATAATAATAATAATAATAATAATAATAATAATAATAATAATAATAATAATAATATTAATATCAACAACAACAATAATAACTCCAGCTGAAAAAACAACAACCAAGAATCAAAAAATGGCCATTAAAGCAATGATTAACCTGCTGACTTGACTTGATTTATTCTCCTCAATCAGACTGTTTAGTTTGTAATAATCCAGAAAAGTCCGAGCCACATTTTTACCAAGCTTCATATCTGAGTATGCCTATTAAGGTATTCAAGTTCAGCAAACTGGATACAATAATGTTCTCATAGACAGAATAACACACTGAATAGTGGCTCCACATGTATCTTATAATTATATTTTTTTCTGAGGACAAAAAAGCTTAAATTCATTTACCATGCTGAGATACTGGTGGCAATCGTAAATGTTGCCACTGTCATGCAGTGGAGAAAATCTGTTTAGCTCTGACATTTAAAAGTGAAATCTCCTTAGGCTCAATTCTTTATATGTTGAAAGACTACATAAATCTATTGCTTTCCTCTGAGGCCCTGCCAATCTTACCAGGCAGACTTTGCCTTTGCCTACAAATCTCCGCTCCGACGTGCTGCCATTAATTGCAATGAAAATAAATATATAAACAAAAGCCCAATTTTCACCCTTCCAGAACAAAAATAAATAGCTGGCTGATACCCAGCACAGACTAAAGAGCCAGAACAGCTCAGACAATGCTTGGCTTCTAGCGAGCGTAAATCAACCATGTTTCTGTTAGCCATGAGGGGGAAAGTAATGCATTTATTCGCAGCTAGGGCTTTATTTAAATTCATACAAATGCTACTACTCTGCAAGACTTCCTATATTCTGCTTTCACCATGACCACATTATAGAACACATCTATTACCCAAAGCACTACACCATAATATTGGGAGGTCGTTTACGATGCAGCTGCACAGATGCCAATCTACTGATGCTAAGAGGCAAGCCGAGAACCATTATGAGATAAAACAACAGAAAATGTCTCTATCTTTCTCTTTTTCTCTCATGGTCAATAAAAGACACTTTGCAATTTATAGTAGATGAGAATAGAATAACATGCATTCTCTATAGTATTTTTATAGCTAATCGTTTCACATGGTGGAAAGACCACTAGTATCTGTTTGAAAATCAATTTTAAAAATGTCTACAGTGACCGGGAACACAAAAGGATACCTGGTACTCAATAAATAATTGAGATGAAAAGAAGACGGGGGGGTGATACAAACTGGAACACAAAATGTGTAGAAGTCCTATGTGTTGAGTTTAAGGTTACACTACCCTGAGAAAGGACTGGGATGATGAATTGGGACAGACATCTAATGATTCACCTTTGGATGTCAGATGGTTGTTGATGTCCAGATATGACATGCCAGACTGCCAAAGTTATCTGATTGTTAATAAAACAAAAAAACGCTGAAAGAGAAAATGTTCTTTTAACCTTTTACCCCTCTTTTACGTCCGAAGGCAGTTAAAACCCTGTGTTCAGTCCAGTGTATATAGCAATCATTTACTATACATTATTACCTAATCTACATGTTTTACAGGCACGGTGGTGTAGTGGTTTGCACGACTGCCTCACAGCAAGAAAATCCTGGGTTCAAGTCCGGGGCTCGGCAAGAGTGTTTCCCTGTGGAGTTTGCATGTTCTGCCTGTACAGTTTGGCAAATGGGTGAGTGAGTGATTGCCTGATGCGGGGCAGCACAGTGGCATAGGGGATAGCACATCCACCTCATGCAAAAAGGTCCAGTGTTCGAGTCTAAGGCAAGGGTGTTTCTTTTTGGAGTTTGCATGTTCTTTCTGTGCTTGCTTGGGTTTCCTCCAGGTACATTGGTTTCCTCCCACAGTCCAAAGTCATGCACATTAGGCTGACTGGCTGTCAGCCAAATTGTCCCCAAGGTGTGAGTGTGAATTCTAGAGTGTGTATTCTAGAGTTGGTTGAAATAGATCAAGATGACCCTAGTAGCATAAAGCGATTAAAAATGAATGGATGGATGGATGGATTACTTGGTGTTATTGGCCATTGGTTTCCACCCCATGTTTAGAAATCTGGATATGCCATAGCATGTGGAATATGTGCACAAATCTTGCACAGCCTCCTCCGCAAAGTAGGACAGTGAAGATTAAATGTTACTTCTATCTATGTTCCTCTCTGATTTACTATTCCACCACTGTGTTATTCATTATCATCTCAGTTCCAAATATAATATGACAATTTATCAGCTAAATAAAAAAAGGGTGGAAACCAAGGTTGCTTATCCCCTTGATTACCAAAGAGAGCTTGGCATCTGTTTTTGATTAACATTTTGACTCTGAGAGGTGACAGTTTCTTCATCTTCACCCTTGCTCGTTGTAGCCCAGACAGCTACTGCAGAGTAGCATCATTCTGGGCACCATCCTTCATCCAGTGGTCTGATGGGAACTCTCTCCAGGACTCCAATGCCTGTCTTCATAGCCCATCTGTCCAGGAGCGCAACCTCTGCAGCCCTTCAAAAACAAGTGCTATTTTTAGGGGGCCAGGAAAAAAGCACGCCATGACATCACATCATCTGGTCTGATCAGTTCATACATATATATGAACCCAAGTTAAAAGAAAGACTCAAATTTGCATAATTTCCCAATCTGAAGGCTATGGCTTTAGTGTTATGCTGCCTGGCAACAGTATCAAAAACTATGCCAAAGCCTTTCCAAAATCTCCATTATCCTTGGTGTTTTTTTACTGTGACCTCAGAAAAAGTTTTGTGCTTCCCCTTGATCAACAGAAACACCAGCAAACTGTGTTTGCGTGTGTATGCCCACTCTCAGCGGTGACAGAAATAGCCCAGGAGCCTGCCGTGTACAGATGGCCTCTCAGCTTGTGATGTCACATCATGCACATCCGTACCAGGGCTCGGGTGATGGACGGCCCAATGAGGAAGATGAGAAGACTTCATCAGCCTCACAGCTGCAAGCAAGACCCTATTGAGCTTGGACTGGCTGCTGGAAGTGGGCCAGTTGCAACCTGGGCCACACCAATGGAGTAATAACGGTTGAGAAGTCACGAAGCTGTGGAAGTTTCCAAAATATTCACTGTCCCGGCAGGACATGAGGTGAGAGGTGTTGCATAATCACAGAACAGGATGGTTAGGCTTGTTGGCATGGGTCTAAAAAAGCACACAGTGGAGAGGAAGCTTGTGCGTCATCAAGCAGCCCTGGGAATCACCTTTAACAAACAGACCAGAGAAGGGCAAGGACCTTGTTTGTGACAGCTAGGGAAAGATATGATGGATGACAAAAGGAAGCATGTGTTTATAACAAAAGGATAAAGATCTGCATTGTGAGTATGGGGTTTTATTCATAGTAGTTACCTGGAGAGGTACAACAAGGGATCATGTCTTTAATTGTTTGTTTGTTTGGGGGGGGGGGGGGGTTAATTAAATAAATAAATAAATATATATATATATATATATATATATATATTTGAGCTTCAGCTGCCAGCTCTTTTGACTGGATGACTATTCTATGTTGAAGGACAAAAGTGTTCAGGATAGCAGTAAAGCCCTTGATGTCGCTGATGCATTTGCTGTTCTTAATATTATGTACACACTCTTTCTAAATCGATTTGGCATCTTTGCTGAAACTCAAGGACGCGCCTCCAGTGGGGCTGATGAGACGTGAGGGAGACATGGTTGGCAAATTATTTGTTTACCACGTTGTTTATCCATGCCGACCCACCATACAGACAGACGGACAATGATGCCCCAATGACAAGGAACAATACACCATGGTCTTTAACCGACTGTTGGCTAACAAGCAGACAAATTAAGGCAATCAGCACCATCAATACAGCAGAGTGACAGGCTTGTCACCAGGGTGTCACAAACAGCCAATTAACAATGCTAATTAAAACAGCAAACAGGAGGACACAAAGGGAGCAGGCATTGTCCCCCTGCAGCTTCTATTCACTGCCTGATGTGCCTCTCTAATGCAGGACAAATGAGTACTCTCCAGTACCAGAGGTATTCATTTGGATGTGTATATTTACATTTCATTACTAATTTCATTGCCGAGATGTGATATGTCTCTTCACCTACATATTGACCGAAACCTGTGTACACACAGACACTGCTATAATATGTTAGCTACAGAGAGTGGCCTGTAGTGTTAACAGAGATGAGATGGCCACAGGGCTACAGAGGTTGCACTAAGTGGCTGGGATGAGCACTCTGGTGTGTAGCATCCGATCCGAAAGTGAAGCTGCCGCAGCATGATTAGCTACAGACCACAACACAAAGACCCTACACAATCATGTCCATTTCATGCTGTAAAGTTCTCAAAGGGCAGAACACTGGCGTATCTGATGACCCTTTCACAGAAAATCTGCTTGAAAGCCAGAGGGAGAAAGAGTGAGGGAAGAAAGACGGAGAGAGAAATGAGGAGGAGAGAGAAACCCATCAGTTCTTTATGGACCATAAAGGCCATTAGAAGTTTGCAAAAGTTAACTCCTATAGGACAATGTACTTTAAACTAACTGACTTTCACAACAACAAATAAAAGATTTCACCTTAAAACTTGGACTGTGAGATACAACTGTAGGAAATCCACCATGTTTACATTTATATATTTATATGAGTGATGGGCCTTTAATTTATTACCAATACAAAGTCAGTGTCATGGACAACCATGTCTTGCATCCTGTATTAAAACTCTGTGCTGGATGTGAGTGATGTTTAGAACATGCCAGTGAGGTGTCATTTTCAGACTGATCCTTTAGCTTGCAGACAGCTGTCAGCACATGCAGTAGCAAGACTGTCTTCTCCAAAAGCTGTGATTGATGTGGAAACCAGCAGGAACCACCAAGCAGTCTGCTTCCACACTCTGTCCGGCCTTTATCAATTTCTAAGTACGGCCTGTCCTCAGGATAGCAGTGCAGCATTTAAGTAAGGTGACTCTGGAGCTGGCTATTTGACATGGCTGATCAGTGCTTGC
>JAQMYF010000015.1:12708094-12747818 GCA_030014195.1 Neosilurus mollespiculum
CAAGCCAGTGTTGCTCACCTTTTCTAGTCTATTAGTCTCTCTCTCTCTCTCTCTCTCCCTCTCTCTCTCTCTCTCTCTCTCTCTCTCCCTCTCTGTCTCTCTCTCTGTCTCTCGCCCTTTAGGTTCCTGTGATTGTGCTTGTGTGTAACCATCAGTAGGATGGTACCCTTTTTCGTGCCCCATGCTTCACTGAGGTATTATCACTGTTAAAAAGACGTGCCATTAGCTGCCCATATATAATATGTTAACATTAGCAATCCTTTCAGTCTCCCCAAGTTCTTTCCAGTCAAAAGCAAAGTCAGGTTCAGTTTCAAGGAGAAGGGCATCTCAGGGTAAGTTATGACTCTTTCCAGCTCTCTGTAAATTGCCTCTTTTTTTTCTTAGGCATCCTCTGTCACAGGCAAAATAATCTACAATGCTGTTGAGTAATTCTACACGGATGGGTTTCTTATTATTGAATGCGAGCCAACTAGGCCTTGGAGTTGACAGTTCAGTGGAGCAGTGGACAGGCAGCAGGGGGAAAATGGTGAGAAAGGGGAAAAGTTACAGCATCAGTCAGAGGCTTTACAGCCCCTTCTGATATGAACAGCAAATAAATAAAGAAAGAATTGCAAGAGTGACCAGCAAATGGGAGACTGCTGGCAGATTTTTGCATGACAGAGTGATACAGGCGAGACTTTTTTTTACAAATGGAGAGGAAGAGACAGATACATACACACTAATACGTACACACAGTGTAGCCTTCTCCCAGCACTAGAGGGCACTTAGGTTTCACACATCTTTTCTGACTTTACGCTAAAGAGTCACTGAACTCAAGTCCTTCCTATACAATAACTTTCACATTGTAATTCCACTACAAAATAAGTCTGCACATGATTGCATAACAACACCATATGCCAAAAGGTTGAGCAAATTATAGAATCTTGTAAATAAATTCCAACATCACAGTAAAAGGTCATGAACACTCATATTCAAACTTTCATAATCAGAAACTGTTTTTTTCCTGGTCAAGGTTATGGTGGAGCTGGAGCGTTTCCTGGGAACACTGCAAGACAGGGATATACCCTAAATCCTAGATGGGATGCCAGTCCATTATAGAGCATCATACACACCACTACTGACACCTTATAGTGACCAATCCTCCTAACATTATCGGAGAATCTGGAACCTGGAGGAACCCACATGGTTAAAGGGGGAAAAAACCCAGACTTGAAGGATTGAACCAGTGACTGACTCTGAGGTGGCAAGTCTACTGCCAAATCCAGGGTCAAGAACAAAACCGTATAATTAGCAGTTCCAGGGTCTGTACATAGTTTGTGTTTGTCAAGTATTTTTTTTCAAATGAATGCATTCACAGTTATAGTCTAATACACACACATCACTCACTATCAGTTCCTATCACATTAAGCTAACCCATGGAATGTACATCAATATGGTCCAATGTGCCAGCATACCTTGTATGACTTATAGCCACACAATAGAAACAAAGACCTGTTCCATCATAATGACCGCAAGAATAATTAAGAAATCAATGAGCGTTGTTCCTGCTAAACGCAGAGGCCAGCAAACTGTTTTCAATAGACTGACATTATCACTTGGGCCTTTATTATTGAGCTCTGCATCCGTGCGGTATGTTGCCTTGGACACAAATGACTGAGAGGTAATTTCAGAAAGGCAGACAGACAGTGGCACGGTCACTGGCTTTTGTCTACAAAGCTTTGTCCCACATCAATTTCGGGAAATCAGGTCCTTTTGTCACACGTGATCCTCAAAAGCGCAGGAACGCATTGTGGAAGGAACTCACTCAATGGCTACATTGCAGCAGAGCTCTGGGGTAGAGATGGGACTTTGCTTGCAGCAGTGAATGCATACAACAGGATACAGAGAAGGTGCTTTGATTATTGGCTTGACTGCACCAAACAAGTGGCAAAACAGTGAAGCAAGTTGGTCTAAGTTCCTGCACTAAATTCCAAGGGAAATAATCTGCCTCCCAGCCCGAACTCTTATACAGAGCCATGCAGGACACAGTGAGTCACTGAGTCTAATAATCCCTGCATCTCCCTGAAACTATAAAGAGGTTATGTGCATCTATAGAAACCTAAAACCTGATCAGGGATGATTCTACTCAAATTGTCCTTTCTGTCAAGACTCCGGTGCTTGTAGAAAGATATGCCTTTCTTATATCTCTGTCTTAGTTAATTTTTCAATCTCTGCATCATCCAACAGGTTTCACCTGAGGCAGATTAGAGAGACAGTGTAGAAGCAGACAAAGACAGACACACACTGAAGGATACAGCTGTCCTCTGTGTATGGGATGGGCGTGGTGCTGCCTGCAGTTAGAAAGCTGTAGAAGGACACCTCCAGAGTGTAGCAGTAGGATGTGTCATCTAGGAGACCTCCAAGGAAGCGCCGTCCTGTCCCTGCTTTAACCACGTCACGGTTAAATGATGTACTAGACTGCAGTGAAAACACATAGAACAGACATACAATACATGACTGTACAGACTAATTATTAATCATCACTCAAAAATTGACCTTTCATCTAAAAACACATTTTAAAACTAGTGTTTTCTGTCAAAAACATACAATTAACAATTATGCGTGAAAGGCAAGGTCGATGTTGTTGAATATTAATAAACTACTTAATTTAGTGACATCCACCAAGCTTCACTCTCATCACTCAGTGACATCCACCAAGCCTCACTTGAACTGGGTCCCGGGGAGGCTGGAGCCTATCTCAGCTGATGGCGTGGTACACAAGGGCTTGAAAGGTAAGTGTTATAGTCATTTTAATCTCCATATTTCAATGCTATGTTGTTTGATTTAATAACATAGAGGAGCTCTACAATAAGTGGCGTAGTACTCAGCACATCCGTCCCACAGCAAGAAGGTCCTGGGTTTGAGTCCCGGACTCGGGCGCTTCTGTGTCGAGCTTGCATGTTCTCCCCATGCTTGCGTGGGTTTCCTCCGGGTACTTCAGTTTGCTCCCACAGTCCAAGGACATGCACATTAGGCTAATTGACTGTTTTAAAATGCCCATAGGTGTGAGTGTGAATGGTCGCTCTGTGATGGTCTTGCAAGCAGTTCAGGGTGTATCCCACCATTGCCCAGTGCTGGCTGAGATAGGCTCCAGCCTCCCCGTGACCCTAATCGTAGGATTTAGTGGTTTGGTAAATGCGTGAGAAAATAATTTTAAATATGAAAATAAGTCAATCTTTTAATTATAAAAAATGTGTTTTTATTATTATTTTAAAATGCAGTTCAGCTGTTCCTTGCTTTTAATTCAGCGAATGCACCAAGGGTTTGGAAAAACCTTCTGCCAGAAGATACTTTTGCCGCGTTTTTACTGTAATAATTCTGCAGATTGAGGCTAATCATTACAGGGCACCTAGATACTGCTATAAATAATTGTTAAACATTTTGCACATTATTTTTTGGGTCCAAAGCACAGCAGATGAAACCATCTACATGAACCATTATTTGCACCTATTCTCCTGAGCCATAATGGAAGACTGCTTTTAATTTCTTTGAAGTTGTATTCAGCTTAACTTTTTTTGCTGTGCTGTGAGTCAGGTTCTGGCTATGTGCCATTTCTTAAATTTCTTGAGCATTTTTTATGTGACTACTAATTGAAAATGAATAAGCACAAAATGTTGAAAGGTGATTTTGCAGTCAGTGGATATACACAGTAGTTAAAGCCAAATAAAAACTTAAAAAATATGAGCATAAAGCTCATTGGAATCCATTAAAATCTTACAATTACACATTCTATACCCTATAAAACTTTAAACAAATGTAAATTCAAGGTAATAAACATGACTACATATGTATGTACACAGATATAAAGTCCACAAAGCACAAAATGTTGTCATGGAAGAAGTGATAATAGGTACTACTACATTACAAATGGAAAAAAGCTCTCACCTTAAGTATTGTTTGGAATAATAGCATAATCTTGGTGTGTGTGTGCATTAGTATGCATTAATAATTAATGTTACGTTTTTCCATAATAGGAACCTTTAATTGCGGGTCATGCAGCTTTTCTCTGCTAGTAACTTCACTATCTGCTTAGTCTGCACATTGAAGGACTTTCTGTGGTTTGACTTGGGTCAGTTGTAATGGCTGGTAAGCATTTGCTGTGGGCAGTGGAGGTGACTGATCTGGTGACAGTGTGGAAGATAGCTATTGGGCAGATACATGGCCCTCTCCAGAGGCACAACTTCATCAACAAGCGGCATGATCTGGGTGCTGAATAGGCAGAGAAGTGCGGCAAGAGTCCAGATTCTGAACTGCTTCCTGTCTCACAGACACTTTATACATCTTTATATTATCTCTTTTTATAATCTATTTAAATGGCATTCAAATGATTAGGGCATTTTATAACCTTCCAATTCTTCTTAGTGAGCCAGTTCTTGGTGGATTTGTTCATGTGTTTAGGATCCTTATCCTGTTGAAATGTCCACCTCCAGCTCAACTTCAGCCTAACATTATCTTCAAACATTCTTTAATTCAGAATTTATATTTGAATCGACGACTGCAAGTCCCTGAGGCAGCAAAGCAACCCCAAAACAAAACATCCGCACCACATTGTTGTTCTCATGTTTACATGTGTATGGTTACTCTTCGATTCTTCTGTCCAGAGCACATTATTCAAAAAGCCCTGGTCCTTGTGTAGTATGGTCACTAGCACAATTGTACAAAATACAGTTTATTATGTACCAGAAGTATAAATGTGTGCATCCTATAGACATTATCACAACATATGTATCTGTATTTCATTCTTAAGTACCTGTACTGTACTAGATCTCTTTCATCTTTATGAGCATAAATTATACTTGATTACATTTTGAAGTGCCTTATAAGTACAACATGTAAAAATAAAAATTGTTAATCACAAAAAAACTAAGTAAAACATGTACTTATAACACAGTACACTGAAGTTTACGATATCTATCTATCTGTGTGCCTGTCTATCTCTCTGTCTGTCTGCCTGCCTGCCTATCTATCTATCTATCTATCTATCTATCCAATTTTTTTTTTTTTTTGGATTTTCCCCCATTTTACTCCCTAATTTAGTCATTTCCAATTCCCACCCATCAACTTTTGCCTTCTCTATCACACTACCACCACCGACCAGGGTGGGGCACAAGCAAGCACACGCCCCCTCCATGACATGACACCCGCCTCTATTCGAACTGTTGCGCATGCGTATTTGGGGGCGGCCTAACACACTCGGAGGGAAAGCGCTATCCGCCCCCTCGTACGAATGAGCTCACAGACGCCCATGATTGGCTGGTGATCACTGTGAGTGACAGGGAAGTGAGCATATGCCATCCCTCCCTCCCGTGAGAGCTCAGCCAATTAGCTCCCATGGACTCCCGGTCACGGATGGCTGTGGCATTATCTATCTATCTATCTATCTATCTATCTATCTATCTATCTATCTATCTCTCTGTCTGTCTGACCATTTATCTATCTAGCTCAGTTAAGAACCACCTCAGATCATATGAATACATGATAAAGTGGTAACATGTACCAAATCAGTCGCATGGGTGAATTTTCGGTAAAATGAGATTTTGTACTTATCTGAATGAGCATAAAATAAGCTTTCAAATAATGTATCTTATTTTTTATGAAACAAAATTTATCTGAGATATGGACAAATTAATTCTGAATTACAAATGCAATGATAACTTTTTAATTTTTAATGGAGAAAAATGCATTTACAAATTCTTTAGCAGCACAGTTTTCTGTCAAATCTATCAACATAAAATTTGGAGTAAACACATTAACCCTTTGAAATCTTCATTTACACAAAGTTTCATGAATATATTTCACCCAGAACATGTTCAGCATAGTCTGTCTCATACATTGGAAGTCAAAGTTCACCTTCATCTTTCATAACACATTTGAAAGGCAAATATATATATATATATATATATAAACAATCAATTGTAAAGACTAGATATTTTAATGCTAAAATCTGAAAATTGATAAATTTGACCCATGCATTCATCGACTTTATCTCAAACTACCGTCATTCTTTCATTAATTTTCTAAGCAGCTTAATCCGAATTAGGGTCGCAGGGAGGCTGGCACCTACCTTTGCCAACTCTGGGCGAGGGTGGGGGTACACTCTGAACAATTCGTCAGACCATTGCAGGGCCAAAACACATACAACCATTCATACACACTCACACCTAGGGGTGATTTGGAACAGCCAATTAGCCTACTGTGCATGTTTTTGGACTGTAGGAGGAAACCAGAGTACCCAGAGGAAACCCATGTAAGCACGGGGAGAACATGCAAACTCCACACAAAAACTCCCTGAGCCTGGGAATGAAACCCGGGACCTTCTTGCTGTGAGGTAGACGTGCTGATCACTGTGCCACCATGCCACCCCAAAATACAGTCCTTACGTTTATTCCATAGCCCTAGTTGAGTATCTACCACTATCACATATCTTTACGAATCTATTCTCTCTCTCTCACCCACACATATACATGCACCCATTTATGCATGACAAACCAGTGTTGTTCACTTTTTCTAGTCAGCATTTAGATTATATCTTAAATAGTGTGACATTTGTGTGTGTATCATGGACTGAAATTAGTGTGTGTGCTGGGGAGTGCTCTTTGTATATGGCTGAGAGAAGAGAAGAACTGCTGAATGGCTGACTGAACAGTAAAGGTTATTGCTCTGGCTATACACTCCTGGCACAGCTGCGAAATGTCACACTGTGTGAGCTCTGAAGGTCATTGATACAGGTCGGAGAAATTCAACGCTGACAAAAGACAGTGAACTACAAATACAGCACTAAAGCTGAAAGATAGCATAAAAGATAGCTCACTCTGCAGCATAGAAACACTGCATAATACTATGAATACCTCACTGTAACTTAAGAAATGCACACACGGTTCCTCTAAACACGAGATATACACAGCTACCTCGAAAACATCTAATGCACTGTTCATGGCAACAATTTAATTCAATACAAGAATGTAAGGAATGAATGAATCTTACAAACTGTTCTACACAACCCAAGATTATTCTTTTGCATTTTATATCCTCAGTTTCTGTATACACACACACACACACACACACACACACAAAGTCTGCTTTCCATAACTACTGGTGACAATATACCAGTACCCTAACACTTATCCAAACCTTAACCGAACCCTAACACTTACCCTAACCTTTACCTAATCCTAACACTTACCCTAACCTTAACCTAACCGTAACCCTAAGCCATACCCTAATCTTAACCTAACACTTACCCTAACCTTAACCTTAAGTCATACCCTAACCTTAACCTAACCCTAACACTTACCTTAACCTTAACCTTAACCTAACCCTAACACTTACTTTAAGTTACTAACCTTAAAACATGACTTCACCTTAATATGTACTGATTTATGTCAAGGCGATTTGCATTTTGTCCCCATAAGGGTCTCTCTCTCTCTCTCTCTCTCTCTCTCTCTCAGCTCTCTCTCTCTCTCTCTCTCTCTCTCACACACACACACACACACACACACACCCACACACACAAAGACTATATCCTCATCAGTATGCTTATCCTAATGTGTCTGAAAGATTGTCCATGGAGAAATGGCTAAAGACGTGTCCGTACCCTTATAGACAACTCATCAGCACTATTGAGTCTGTTTATCAGCTCACTGTGCAGAACTGAAAAGGTTAGAGGAAAAACGAAAAACAAGATAATTTATGGAGAGTGTTGCACTTTAAAAAATGTTAAATGAGAAGAGGGTGAAGAGGAAAAAAATGTATCCATCTGCAAATGTGGAGAGAGCAGATATGTTTCACAGGAAACATTCGCTAATAACTAGTATGATTTATTATAAACAAATCACACATATTTATTCACAAGAAGGAACAAACAGAAGTTTATACAAGTGATATATTATTGGCAAACTTAATTTGTATTAATGTGACTTTCCTACAAAACTCTCTTACTTTTTTACATTTTACACTACTTATCTGCTGTTTTTGTCAAAAAATCACAAATGACTTTATTTATTTGTGTGGCAGTGGGGGAGTGAGCTGCACCTTCCCTTCCTCCACCTTCATGGCTGAAGTGCCCTCGAGCAAGGCACCTAATCCCCCAACTGCTCTCTGGGCACCCCAATGTGTGGCAGCCCACTGCTCCGAGTGTGTGCTCACTGTTTACATGTGTGTGTGCTCACTTTGGATGGGTTAAATGCAGAGCCAATAATTTCCCTTGTGGGCTTAATACAGTATTAGGTTTGGGACCTAAAGGTTGCTGGTTCGATTCCCAAACTGGCAGGAAAAATGTGTAGCGGCGTTCGGGTAGTGAGCTGCATCTTCCCTTCCTCCACTTTTATGGCTAAAGTGCTCTTGAGCAAGGCACCTAACCCCCAACTGCTCTCTGGGTGCCCACTGCTTGCACTGCCATGTGTGGCAGCCCACTGCTCCAAGTGTGTGTGTGTGTGTGTGTGTGTGTGTAATCGTGTGTGTGTGTGTGTGTGTGTGATGGTGTGTGCTCACTTTGGATGGGTTAAATGCAAAGCCAAAATTTCCCTTGTGGGATTAATACAGTATATCAAAAACCTATTAATATTATTATTATTATTATTAGTAGTAGTAGTAGTAGTAGTAGTGCCCACAATGCTAATGTGTTGCATGGTACGCAGACTTACAAGAGAGAAGTCAGCCGCGTTGTGACACAGTAGACGTGGGAAGACGGCCTGTCTCTGCACACGCTCCTCCTCCTCAAACACGTTGCCATACATGAAGCCATTCATCATGGTGGAGTGAGCATGTACATCAATGTAGAACTCCAGACTCACTTTCTGTAGCACACATATACAGAGATACAAATAATGCAAATATAATTGAGAGCAGTGCATTAGCAAGGCAGTATGCATTATATGAATAAAAATGATTAATATTATTGGAGAGAAAGTGTTATCTGGATGCAGGTTGTTGTGAGAGTCCGTATGAGGTTTACATTTACATTTATGGCACTTCCATTTTATTTCATTCATACAAGTTGCTAACATCAAACTTTCAAGGTAGCAACTTGGGACCAAAGGATGAAACAAATTTATGAAAAGGTCATAGAAGGTCAAATTCAAGGTCAGCACGATGGCTGCCAGTTGTTTATAATGGCTATCTAACCCAAAAGAACAGTCAGAAAATAACCCCAGAATTAAAGAAATTTAGAAGAAATTTACATTCCAAAAAAAAATTATAGCAGGGCTGCCATTTGGAAAAAAGGTTTGCATCAAAGGCCAGTGTGTCAGAATACCTAATTTGGCATGGTGCACAAACCTGGACCATTGTGCAGTGGAATAAGGTAACATTGCCTGATGAATCACTGTACATCATATTTCTGATATCTAGATGGATTTATGATTAGAGAAACCAAAAACAAAAAAAAACAAAAAAGCCTTCTATACACAATGTCTGTTTCCAGCGGATAAGTGCGGTGGGGGATCTATGATGGTATGGACAGTCATCCTGTGAAAATCAATGATAGTTTTGCATGGTTGTTTAAACAGCCATTTGTAGAGTCAACAAATATGAGGCGATATTACAGATCAAGTTGCACCTTATAGAGCAAACACACATTGATATTAATGTTGTTGTATTATATACATGTAAAAATTGTATTATAATAATAGTGCACCTATACATCCTGCTAAAACTGGGCAGAAGTGGCTTGATAAATACCAGGTTGACATCAAATGCCTTTCATAACCTCTCCAATCATCAATCGTCATATATGAACTGTTCAAAAGACTTTTCCAACAAAAAACGCTTCTGTAGACAAATGGTAGCAATACTCTTTATTAGGTTCTCTATTTTGTCCATGTCTGTAAACATTCTGAAGAAAAAAAAAGTCCTTTTAGGTTTGCTTCCTACAGCATCTGAAGCACTTTGCTTTCATAGCCACTGAAGGACTTTATTTGAAATTGTCCTGATTCTCTTCAGTAAATTGTGTACTGTTTTGCCACTACATCGAAGTACATTGCAGTTATTTGGATTTTTTCTTTGTATATTGTACATCTGCCTAACAGCAAGAAGGTCTTGGGTTCGAATCTCGGGCTCATGTGTTTCTGTGTGGACTTTGCATGTTCTCCCTGTGTTTGTGTGGATTTCCTCTGGGTACTCTGCTTTCCTCCCACAGTCCAAAGACATGCACATTGGTAAATGGGAGGGTTACGAAAAGACATGGCAACCTTTGTAAAACTTCACAAAGAAATAGCTGTGATAATAAAGTCCATGATATTTGAGTTGATATTGGACATAATAGCACACATGCTATTATATTAGGAACGCCTCTACACCTGCCTCTAATCAGCCAATGATGTCGTAGCAGCAACAGCATGGCAATGAATAAAACAGATGGGAAACTTGAGAAACTGATTTCCTTGGATTTCACACACAACTCTCTCTTTCTCACACAGAATGGTGCAAAAAGCAGTGCCGTGGGCAGAAACACATTGTTGGTGAGAGAAGTCAAAGGAAATTGCCCAGACTGGTTTGAGCTGAGAGGAAGGCCACAGTAACTCAAATAACCACTCTTTACATTTACATCTATGTTTATGGCATTTGGCAGACACCCTTATCCAGAGTGACGTACATTCATCATTTTCATACAACTGAGCAATTGAGGGCTAAGAGCCTTGCTTAAGGGCCCAACAGAGGCAGCTTGGTGGTACTGGAGCCTGAACCACCAACCTTCAGATCAGTAACCCAGAGCACTAACCACAAAGCCACCACTGGCATCATCACCCAAACACTGGTGAGCAGAAAAGCATCAGAATGCATGTAGGGCCTTGAGGTGGATGGGCTACAACTGCATAAGGCCACACTGGGTTCCACTCCTGTCAGCCACGAGCAGCAATCTGAGGTGACAGTGGGCACAGAAAAGGCAATTGCAGGGCAACTGAAGACTACAAAAAGATCAAATGATGTATGAACAGCATAATAATAAAAAGACATTTAAAGATAAATAAATATGTACTGCTAATGGGAACAGAAGCATGCTGTCTGCATGCTGTTTTTTAATTATAATATCTACACTATTAAAAAATAAAAATTACAACATCTACTTGATTTTTTTTATTATTATTATTAAATTTTTTTAGCTAAATGTGAGCTTCCCTAACACTAATAATAAGCAGGCATGTTTTACTTTATAAAGGAGCAGCAACCACTCTCCTGTTAGTCATTTCATAAGCTGTGTTTAATAACCATTGCATGGTTGAGAGATATTCATTTATGTTCCTCAGTCAGCAAGCAAACCTAATGCCCCGATATCTGCACTCAGGGCCACCACTCTGGTTTCAATCATAAAACGAATGATTAATTTGTTCTGTAGCCAGGGACCATTATATCTGTCAGCAACAAGGGAGAGAAAAAAAAAAATCCCAAAGCACATATACAATAGTCCAGTAAGTGAGGAAGTAGTTGGCTGTCACTTAAAAGGAAATATTTACAGACTTTAAGACAGAAAGAGAGAGACAGCGAGAGAGAGAGAGAGAGAGAGAGAGGATGAAAAGTGTGTATACTTGTATAAGCGGAGAAGAAAAGACCAAAAAAGAAAAAATAAATAAATAAATGTGCCAGTATGAAGGCAGTGTGTGTATCAGAGAAATAGCTTTTATCCATGAAAAGAGCAGAGCTGTGCTAGTGGGGCGCTGCTGGAATAAGGAGAGGAAAACCCTTCAGATGCGCCTCCGCTGCACCCACGCACCATTCATACACATCACCATACAGCCGAGTGGAGAGACGAACTGCAGTGCAAGAACCTACTGCTGTGCATACAGCTCATCAGCTCCAACATGGCCGCCACATCATTAAGCTTCAGCTTGGAGAGAAGATGAGAAAGACGCCGTGTGAGGTTTCTGTAGAGTCGAACGATGGTACTAGTGAGTGGGAAGTTTGGAGGTTGACAAGCAACATCTTAGACTGTATTTTATGATTGAGGTTTTTTACTCACTTCCAGTTCCACAGATAATACACAAGTGGTTTGGGTTTTTCCCACTTTGACCTCTCCATCCCTACCCATAGTCTGCTCCCTCTTTCTAATGCTCTCTCTCTCTCTCTCTCTCTCTCTCTCTCTCTCTCTCCCCTCTGTACAGTACAACTATGCCAGGCCTCCCTCATCTCATTAAACATTCCAAAGCTCACCTCGACTCCCGGGGGTCGTCAGACAGAGCAAGCGAGCGAGTGAGTGAGAGGGAAACAGAGACAGAACAAGTAGGTGAATTAGAGAAAAAGAGAAAGGGGAAGAAAGAGAGGGAGGGAAAAACTCAGGCGACACTTGGTGCTTGAAATTCTGCTCACAGCCAAAGCAATTTCCTGGCGAGCGCAGGGCTGTCAGGCCTCTGATGGCAGGCGGTGAAATATTGTGGCTGGGATAGGGGCGGCAGCCTGCATGCCAGCCTGATGGATGGAGCCCGCAAGGAAGAGAGGGAAACAACACACAGAAAAAAAGGAGGATAGAACTAGAGAAAGCGAGATCTGGGAATAGAGAGATAAGAGGAGAGAGAGAGGGAGAGAGAGAGAGAAAATGGAGAGAGAGGGAGAGAGAGAGAGAGAGAGAGAGAGAGAGAGAGAAACAGAAACAGAATGGCAAATCCAGGCACCATTAGAAAAGCATCATCAGCTCCGTGAAGGGGTTCCCAGGGTCCAATAGAGGTGAAAGGCTTTCTAATTGCCCATTCGCCCTGTATTGCATTCCAAGACTGGCCCACAAGTGGAGAATTTTCTTAAGCACACAGACACAGATGTGCACAAAGATACACAGACACGGACAGACACACATACACATGCGCGCACACACACACACACACAGCACTGAGTATTTCTCATATTGAAGGAAGGAGTGTACGTCTCAGGCTGTGTAATGGGACTGTATGCATGAGGTGCTAATTGACCAAAACAGTTCGTTTGGCCGATTTGGTCCATTAAGAAAATAAGATTGGAAATCTTAATGCTACTGCTTCATCATCTCCATGCTGTTTCAAAGTTTTCTCTTTTTCTTTCTTTCTTTTTTTGCTCTTAGCAGACTTTCTGATTCTATACTGACCTTAATCATTGTGTGATTAAAAAAAAAAAATCTGGCCTCAGATCAGCACTGCATGCCCCTATAGCTTGAACCTCCCTCCTGAATATGCACACATTCTATGTACCAATTCTTACTTCAAGGACAACTGCAGAGGCACACAGGCAACAATTTACCTAGCCCCCAATGTCAACAACAAGCCTGCCAATCACACAGCCCTAATGTGCTGTCAATCACAGCCGGACAATACTCCGCCAGTCTAACGGTGATGGATCGTTCAATTAACATGCGTCCCTGGCCTCGGGATTTGTTCATTTGAATTTGTAATTAGCCAATTAAAGGCAATTAGGAAATAAGGAATATGAAAACATGAGATAATTTGACCGCTGATGCATTGCATACTCAAACATGACTCGGAAATAGAACATAATGTCCATCATATTCTAGGTGAGACTGAATACAGGAAAGATCCAGGCTGAATGTGAATGCACTTGTGGAAGGTCAAAGAACTTCAGTTGCAGAGTATCTACCTAAAGCATAATAATTAGCCTGGGCCTTTAAGACCCATAAACAACATGCTTCTCTGTAATGGGGAAGACAATGATGCTGATTTCAGCAAGATTAAAAGCTGATGTGTTTAACCACAAAGCACTTAGCATCAGCAATACCTATAATAAAAGGGAGAAACAAAGTCTGGCCATGTTAAAAAACTCACCTCAGGGATCTATGTGGTCAAGGAACAGCTAATATGGAAAAATAACTGTGAAATAAGATTCAAATCTCACTGGAATCAGTGAGTGGGTGCTTGTTATTAATGTAGACCTAATGTTCATGAACTATAACTTGTTTTTCTATAATAATTATATTAATAATATAATAACACTCTCACTCATTTGCTGAATGGCGTAATCCTACTGAGGTTACACCCGAGCTCAGGAATTGAACCCAGTACTTTATTGCTAGGAAGCAGACATGCTAACCACTAAGCCACTGTGCTGCCCATAATAACAATATAGCTTGAAAGTAAATAATTAGGTCATCTTTTATAATCTTACATTATTATTATTATTATTATTATTATTATTATTAAAGTTGCCGGCATGGTGGCGCAGTGCTTAGCACATCTGCCTCACAGCAAGAAGGCCTTGGGTTCGATTCCTGGGCTCAGGCATTTCTGTGTGGAGTTTCTGTGGGTTGCGTTGGTTTCCTTCAGGTACTCCAGTTTCCTCCCACAATCAAAAAAACATGCAAAGTAGGCTGATTGGCTGTTCCAAATCGCTCCTAGGTGTGAGTGTGAATGACTGTATATGTGTTGGCCCTGCAATGGTCTGGCGAGCTGTTCAGTGTGTACCCTGCCTTCACCCAGAGTCAGCTGAAATGGGTGCCAGCCTCCCCACGATCTTACGACTCCCCACTAATTAGGATTATGCAGCCTAGAAAATGAATGAATGAATTAATTACTCAACTCCTCTCTTTCTCCTATGTGTGCCTCCTTTAATATAGGGTTACACTCCTTATACACTTTTCATGCCATGTAAGATGAAACTTAATGAGTGAAGTGTGATAGAGGTGACAACAGGTTGTCCCTGTAAAAAAATTAATTAATTTAAAAAAAAATAGAAAAAATATCTGATTTCACGTCTGATAAAGTAAACGCAGGTCCATCCCAGGACCATATATAGTAATTTCAGTACAGTCTTATTCGCAGCTTAAGTACTTTGGACATGACTTAAGACCAAACTTGAGGATAATTTGACTCGAACATGGGTGTGTGAGAATAAAGACTGAGCAAACAGAACTGAAAGAATAAGGAATACAAAGTGCTCCCTCATTCAGTTTTGCAGGCTAATCGGTGGAGGTGTTTAGCTCTTTTTAAGTTGGAGATGACTCGTAATCAAGCTGAACGGACACTTTGATGGTGCCAAGCCACCACATTGTGTGGTTAGCGCATCTTAAGCAGCTACATCTGTTGGCTGCTAATGACTCTGGGGCTGGGCACTAAAACCAAATAAACAAAGCCATTCTTCAGCAAATCCATCTCCCCAACACGGCAGATCAGATTCTGACAGACTTGGCCTAAAGCTACTCTATTGGCCTCACTACTTCACTCTACCATTCCCTTAAGCAGAGAGACAGAAAGGGAGAAAGAGAGATGTATACCTTCCTTATGGGAGCACTTTAGAAGGAAGGGCCAGATAGTGCTGACACAAACTAGAGGTTAGCAATGACAGGCACAAATTGCTCGTAAATCTCTGAGATGGGTAAGTAATGGGTGTCTGACAACAGAGGACATTGCAAGACATACATGCGCACGCACACACACACACACACACACACACACACACACCACATTCCTCCCTACCATTGTCACTGAAACCTACAATGACTAGGAGAAATATAAAAATAAACATAAAAATGAAAGTTCACAAGAGGAGTGGCTTCAAGGTGCAATATCCGTCCGCTAATCCTGACAGGGTCTAATACATTCGTTTCAGATGGAAAATTAATTTTCTAATATTAAAAAGGTCAAAAATGAAGCATGGCAATGCCGTCCCTTTTGTCATCTTTAACAAATTATCCAAAATGGCATTGTCAGATTGTTGGGGAGATGTTTTCCATGATGAATGTTCCCAGTAATCAGCCAATCAAAAAAGAATCCCTCGCTCCCCTTGATAAATGGGGTGGAAAAGCAGTGCTTTGCCAAGGAGATGGCCCCATTTGTTTCTTTATTCCATTAAAAAAGAAGAGGGGGAAAAGAAAGAAAAGAATGTCCTGCACTACCGATCATATTTATCTGCATGACTGACTTTAAGCTATTTTCTTCCTGGACCAGTGCTCTGATTCAGGTGTAAAATAGCATGGTGTTTTTGCTCAAAAGCATTTGGGTGACTTTCAGCAAGATTGATTGAAAATAAAAGTGTGCAAGTGTCAAATGAAAGTAAAATGCCAAAGGTGTTTTTTCCTGAGTTCTTTCAGCCAGAAGTAATTAATTTCAGACACTGTATTAATTAATAAAAGATCGTTAAATATAACTTATTAAACACCACCAAAGAGACAATGCTGCAAATTCATCCATTCATTCATTTTCTAAGCAGCTTAATCCTAATTAGGGTCTGAGGGAGGCTGGCGCGCATCTCAGCTCACTTTGGGTGAGGGCGGGGTACACCCTGAACAGCTCGCCAAGGCATCGGAGGACCAACACACATACAACTGTTCACACAACACACTCACACCTAGGGGCAATTTGGAACAGCTAATTAGCCTACTGTGCATGTTTTTGGACTGTGGGAAGAAACTGGAATACCCGGAGGAAACCCATGCAAGCATAGGGGGAACATGCAAACTCCACACCGCAACGCTTGAGCCTGGGAGTTGAACCCAGGACCTTCTTGCTGTGAGGCAGATGTTCTAACCACTACGCCACTGTGCCACCCACAATGCTGCAAATGTCAATCTAATTTTAATATCTTACCAATAAACACTCACTCATATGTCATATGACATCCACAAAGCCAGATGTGAAAAATGGTTTTACTATTTACTACACAGGAACAAAATCTCAAATCAAGATTTCTATAGTTTTCTTTTACATATTTTAACCATGACAATGACGGGTGAGGTCTGCACACAGAGTATAAGGGCTGTGTAGGTAACGGCATGCCGATTCTCTGAATCCTACTAGCGCTGCATAGAGGCTGAAGCATATCCCAGCCGACTCTGGGTAAACTCAAGATTCACCCTGAACAGCTCGCCAGTTCATCTCAGGGCCAACACTGGACTGTGGGAGGAAACCGTGTGCCAGAAGAAACCCACGCAAAAAAGAGGAGAACATGCATACTCCATATAGAAATGCCCTTGCTGATAACGGGACTTGAGCCTAGGACCTTCTTGCTGTGAGGTGGATGTGCTAACCACTGTGCCATCATGCTTCCAAAAGTTTTAGTATACACTACATGTAAACATAAAGAAAGGCTAACCAAAACTTGATTTTTATACATTTATATACATAGATATTTATTACATATTTTAACAGGCAGTTATATAAACAGGCAGATCAGGTGAAGGCCGTACAGAGTATACTTGCTGTATTATGGCATTATTTTTAACTCATTCAGAATTTTAGTTTATACTACATTATATTGTAAGAAATGCATGTTCCATAAGGGCGTGTTCTTAAATTCAGGATTTTGGTGTATACCACACTAAAACACAAAATAAGCAAACGAAAATTGAATTTTTACAGTTTTTTTACCCAGATTTTTTCAGCATATTACTGATCAGACCATCTGTTCCAAGTGACCGTGACAAACCCTGAACATCCAGAATTTTAATTTAATATAGAAGCATTATCCACTCAGGATAATTAACAACTACCTGCCGAAGGTGTGGTGGTTTGATGCAAAATGTCGGTTAACAGATCTAGATGTAAACACCAGGGTAATAAACGCTGAAACTCTGATCTTTCTTCTTATATTCAGCTTTTGATCACACAAAAATGCTATCAGTGCACAGTGAAAACAATTTAATTTGCCCTTGCTGTTCCAGTTCTTGACGAAGGAACGGTATATTTCATGAAATCACTGCTTGGGAATTTGTATGCAATGAACATCTTTGCTTTAGCTAAATATGTGTCAGCCTGAGACGAGTTAGCTTTGTCTGGGTTGTCTCAGTTCGTGTTAGTCTGGTGCTTGGATAAGACTGTGTTTGTGTTTGTGTAGCTGTGTGGGAAGGCAGGAAGTACAGTGTAGCCAATGAGCAAATACTTATGTCACATTACACAATGTTGGCCCAGAGTTTAAGAGTTTAAACAGAATATCAGAATCTGACGTGATTAATCAAAGAAAAATATGGTGTGTGTGTGTGTGTGTGTGTGTGTGTGTGTGTGTGTGTGTGAAAGAGAGAGACAGAGAGAGAGAGAGAGAGAGAGAGAGAGAGAGAAAGAGAGAGAGCGTGGGAGTGTCCAAGACATACAGTGGAAGATAAGAATCATGGTTTGAATATATGAGTAAGTTGTCAAATTCGTCTCATCATAAGTATGCAAGTCACCCCTTCATTCATCATCGACAAAGTCCACACCCCTTAAACTCCTCATTACTGACTCACTATCTCTACATTTACTACCAGGTTATATCTGCTTATTTGCACTGTTCAATGTTCATTTTCTGAGTATAGAGACAATTTCATTCATTGATTTCCTGAACCACTTAATACTAATTAGGGTCATGGGGAGGCTGGCGCCCATCTCAGCGACTCTGGGCGAGGGCAGAGTACATCCTGGACAGCTCGCCAGGCCATCGCAGGGCAGAAACATGCTGACAGCAATGCAGCCTACTCTTGACGACAGTCAGCAATGGTTCTTTTACATGCCTCTCACCATAGACAGTGAGGGACATGGCTGGCCTTTGATAACCCAGTTAGCTGCAGTGGAGGGACAGCAGCGACAACCCGGTGACAGTGGGGCTTGAACCCCGACCTTGGGATCAGTAATCCAGCACCCTACCACCAGCACCACTTCCCCCAGAGACAATTTTTAAAGTCTTAAAGTCCATGAATACACAGTGAAGAGCAACTAAAGTTGTCAATGAGTCTTCTGTGAGAGGATGCTTGTGTATATGGGTAAGTTTAAAAAAAAAAAGGTCTGTGTATATGTGTATGCAGGGAATGAGGGACATGGACAGCTCGCTCTGCTATGAAGGATCCCATCGATCAGTGTGTCAGCGCTGAGGGAAAAGGTTAAGGCCCGTTGCGTGGCCTCGTTCCGCTCACCGACAACCCTGCTCTTATCAGGATGTGAAAGAGCAGCAAAGGGCAGGCCATTCCCAGGACAGCTGCTGACCTTCACTAATCACACACCTCACTCACTTTCTAGCCATAATTAACACCCAGCCAGAACAGATGGCTCTGTACTCAAACAAAGAACGTGCAAACGGGAAGAGAGAAGAACATCTAGGGGAGATGCTCCTTGCTGAGAGGTCTGACATCGCCCCTAACAGACGTACACATTCAACTACAGAAAGATGCTGAGTCAAAGTTCCCACAGTGTTCATGTTATGAGAATGGGGCAAATACTGAGTATTAATCACAGAATGTAACTTTTGGAATAGACTGTACATTCAGGACATTCAGATCAACTTTTTTTAATACCCAGCATAGATCAGGGGCAGATACGGCTCTCTGATTCAAAGTGATATACAGTACTGAGCAAAAGTTTTAGGCAACCTAATTTTTTATTAGTATAAAGTTTGCTATAGATTTTTATTTTATGAGTTGTTTGTTATGGAGTCACTACAAAAACATTTTAGATTTACAAATATTAGTTTTCCAGCACAAAAAATAAATATTAATAAATAAATGCTTGAATTCCAATACAGAAAGCAGCATATCATGTTAGAGACCCAACCAAAATATAATGAAGGCTGTTGGGTTTTACATACAAATAAAGAAGCAAGTGTGACAGTCAAAATCTCCAGGATCAACCGTGGCTGGTTCTGCAAGATGCTGAAAAAACTTACAGCTAATACCTTGGAAAAGTACACAAACTTTTCCTGAGACACTATATTCTTGAAGCAAAGGGTCATCACACTAAATATAAATAAAAATTAAGTATTTTTTAAGAATTTTCTTTAATGATTATATGTAAATATAAGGAATCTTTGCTCTACAGCATTTACTTGCATGTGCCTAAAACCTTTGCATAGTACTGTAAAAAACCCACATCCTTTATAGAGACATTTATTGTATGGAAATAGATTAGTGGTATGATGCCAAACATATTAAATAACTACTTTCTTTGGCAATGCATATATGAGTCATGTTGATACATTAGGGGTGTTGGGTAAATAGTGATCAGTACAATTGTGTGCATGAATAAATGTACAGTGGGGTCCAAAAGACTGAGACTGAGAAAAATTGGGATTAAAGCTTTTAGTGCCTCCAGACAAAAGTAATATACTCAAAGAAATGACACAAAAAAAACGACATTTTGCAGCCACTTTTATAATTAAAACAAACAAACAAACAAAGAAGAGCACTCAAAATGTGCAAACCTCTGCCAAACCCATCAATTCTTCATATATACCAAAATGTAAAAAAATCCTTGATCTAGAATTGAATCTGGATCATCTCCAAAATCTAGTGGGGTCTTCCTTGTCCAAAGCCCCCCTCTGATAGAAATTTAATCAAAATCCACACATACAGTCTTTTTGTGTAACCCTGCTAACAAACACACACAAACCGAAGGTAAAACCAAGTAGAGTGGCTCTCATAGCGTGAAAAAAACCTCTGCCATGCACAAATGGATTGCAATATCTGGGCAAGGTTCTAATGACATGTCTCCCCTAGTGGGTGAGTGATGAACATCTTAGCACATATTAATGACCGGGCATTTTCTTTTAGGATTTTCTGGATTTATTTATTCATGTTAAACATGATTCCATGCACAGGTCACCTTCAATAATGGTTTGTTACTTGTACCAGATCCTACTCTAGAAAAAGAAAAATCATCCAAATCTGTGCATAACTTTTTGAGCTATCTTGCACACAAACAAACTAACAGACCAACACAGGTGATCACATTACTCCTTGGCAGAGGAAAACCTTCAAGATGTTACATCTGCTAAAGAGGGCATAACAAGCTTCTGATTTCTAGGGTGCACTTACTTTCTCTACAGAAGAATATAATATCTATTTATATTTTTGTTGAATAAATAATGATTTATTTTTTTACTTGCGGTTTTTTTCTAGTATGAATTCCAGTTTTCTTCATGTGCAATCTCTTCTACCAAAGCATGTGCTCAGATGCAAAAAGAGAAGTACCACACACACACACACACACACACACACACACCAAGAAAACTCTAAAAGTCATGTACATATTCCACTTTCTACTCAAGACTTTTGTACCTCCCTGTATGTATGTATTTGAGCGGAAGCTGTCACTTACAGGATCCTGGTTCATTTGGATGATGAGTTGTTTGACAGCGTGCAGAGTGGGATGAGCCCACTGGGATGGGTCTTGCCAATGGCGGTTCAAGTCAAAACCCATCAGGGAGCACCTGCATGAAAAATCAAGTCAACAAGGTAAGTAAACAAACAACAAAACCATTGCAAACAAAGATCTGCACTGCCTGGCTGAGATCATCCACTCCACCCGCCCATCTAAGAACTATTTTTGAACATGGCAATGTATCTCAACCAAGAGGACCCGAAAGCGATACTCTGGTTGCAGCGCTCAGTACCCAGCTCATGTGAAGCAAGCGCAAGGTCATACAAAAATAACAGAGGGCATTTAAACACTAATACTTGTATTGTGTTCTCACCACAAACACAGTCATGACACCTAATAATGCACACAAAGGCATTCATTTGAGCTCAATTCAGTTCTGTTCTATCTAGGTAAAGATTTTTAACAGTAGATACTGTCACAAGGGCAACATTACAGAAATATAGATGTAGATTTGGATCCCTAGCTGGTCAGAGGACACAGTGGCAAGAAAATTCTTCCTGTGAAAGAAAACGTTGAGAGAAACCCCCTCTTCTAGGAAACAGCAGATTGTGGGATTATAAATCATTACGGTATACAGCTGTGTAACCAAGTGGTGCATTTGTTTACATGAAAAGATAATCACACACCTAGAAAAGAACACGTATTGATAGACATGAACACATTTACAAAATCAAGAGATTTTTGCATCAATGTTTTGGGAGTTTATGGAAGAGCGACATCTTCCAGGTTGCAACTGAGTGAAGGAAGTAGCTCAATATGCTCCTCTATGGAATTACAGTTACATACTTTCAGACCCTGGCAAGTCATCATGCATCACTGTAACTTAATGCATTCAGCTACAAGATGAGGTGAAGAGGGGCATAATTTTTAGAGTGTGTTTGATCAGAAAGCAGATGCCCTGCCACCTTTTAGGTCATGCTAGGTGTATGAGGGTGGGCTAGAAAGTTCATAGACTGACCATGACGCAGTAATCGAATTTCACCAAAGGTGGTTTATTTTTCAACATTTTCTCTCATGCAGTCTACGCACTTCTTCCGTTGGTGTTGCACCTTAGTTCCCCTTGGTATAGGAGCTCTTAAGTTTCATTGTTCTGGCATTACTCTATCTTAGTCAGTCCATGAACTTTTCAGCCTACCCTCATATTAAAAGTGTAAGTTGGCCAGTATAGATATACTCAGAGTTGCAAGCTGTCACATGATGAGTAAATGGATTCCAAAAGAGACAAAGCACAGTCTGATTATTCTAATATTATACAGTGTAAATCTGCAAGACTGGGCGAGACAAGGAAAGGCAAGATGGTTGCTGAATTGCAGAAACAAAGAGACAAGCTTGATGGTGATTATTTACTGACTGAGGAACTCCCCAGGATAAAAGCTGTATCTTTCTGTGCTTGTGTTCCTTCTTCCAGGTTGACAGATCAGTACTGAAAATGATACAGTTTAAACACTGGAAAATAATACCAGGATAAGATTTACTCAAACATGGTAACAATTTCACCCATAAAATCTTATGACTTCTTTAACTACATATATTTCTAATTGAGGATTGCATTACAATATGTACATTTATTTAGTCATTCATTTTTTACGCTGCTTAATCCTAATTAGGGTCACGGGGAGGCAGGCACCTATCTCAAACGACTCTAGGTGATGGTGACAGCTTGCCAGACCATCACAGGGCCAAAACACACACAACTGTTCGCAGTACACATTCACACTCAGGGGTGATTTGGAACAGCTAGTTAGCATACTGTGCATGTTTATGGACCGTCGGAGGAAACCCACGCAAGCACAGGGAGAACATGCAAACTTCACACATAAACTCCCGAGCCCAGGAATTGAACCCAGGCCTTCTTTTGAGGCGGACCTGCTAACCACTGCACCACCGTGCCGCCACAACATGTACATTTAAATTCTTTTCATGAGAACATTTCAAAACTGTAAAAAAGTACACAAAATCTTAATGTTATTTCTGGACCCCATTTTGCTACCATTTGTTTCCCAAATCATTTCATTACAACATAGTGTTCATTACAACTTAATGTAGCCCTGCGATGGTCTAGCGAGCTGTTCAGGGTGCTCCCCGCTCCAGCCTCCCTCTGACTCTAATAAAGGATAAAGCAGTTTGGAAAATGAAATGAAATGAAAGACAATTGGATGACATGGTGGTGTAGCGATTAGCACATCCGCCTCACAGCAAGAAGGTCCTGGGTTCAATCCCGGGCTTGGGTGTTTCAGTGTATAGCTTGCATGTTCTCCCTGTGGTTGCATGGGTTTCCTTTGGGTACTCCTGTTTCATCCCACTGTCCAAATACATGCACATATGGCAAATTGGCTATTCTAAATTGTATCTAGGTATAAGAGTAAATGGTTGGCCCTACAGTGTTCTGGCAAACTGCTTAGGGTGTGTCCTGCCTTCAGTAGTGTCAGCTGAGAAAGGCTCCAGCCTCCCTGTGACCCCAGTAATATTAAGAGGCTCAACATATGAGTGAGAGTGAGGGTATATAAGTGGTTTGGATAGGTAGTTCAGCAGATAAGTGAGTGGGTGAATGATGAAAAACAACTTATTGGCCACGAACACTTTAAATGGTCCCGACCAGAAGCAGAACTCAAATGGATATAAACTATTTTATCAGCCTTCATAAAGCCTGAACTTGGACTCAGAATGATTACTCAACTAGCTGAGGTGCACACAACCAGCCCATAGACCTGACTGAGAAACGCACCAAGGGAAACCCAAGACAACTTTATAGAAACACTTGATCTTCCGAAACATTTGAGAATATGATAGCCTTTGGCTTTAAAGTCAACACAAAAGATTTATTGAAAGCAATTTGTATATAATGTTCAAATTTAATCGGTACTCTAACCACAGATGCAATAACTATTTTCTCACATGAGTCTGCATCCCTTCTTTAAAAAAAATTCTGAGCATTTGCAGAATAATAGTAAATTTGCCCACTAAGAAAGTAAAACATTAACTTACATGAATTTATTTATTAGGCATGGGGTGGGGGGTGCATGGCATGGTGGCATGGTTAGCACTGTTGCTTCACAGTAAAAAGGTTCAGGATTTAAATCTCTGCCTTTCTGTGTGGTGTTTGCATGTATTCCGCATGTCTGTGTGGGTTTCCTCCATGTGCTCCAGTTTCCTTATACAGTTCAAAGACAGGACAACTGGTTACTCTAAATTTCCCATAGGTGTGATTGTTCGTATGAATGGTTGTTTGTGTCTAGCCATGCAACAGTCTGGCAACCTGCTCAGGGTGTACTCTCACCTGGTCAGCTGTAATTGCCTCCAGCTGCCCCTGCCACCCTGATGGATAAGTGGTACAGGATGGATGAATAAGTGGTACATGGATGGATGGATTTAAGTACAGAACTTATTAGATAATTGCAAATTTTTTTGTGTGTAAAATCACAAATGTTTTGGTTTGTATGTACCAAACCACTCCATCATTTTTGCACAGGAAAGAAAAGGTAGAGCTGAGCATCACTGGCATAGCAGGGATGAAGAATAGGCGATGGCACCTGACAAGGTAGTACAGTAAGAAGAGAACGGAGCCAAGCACTAGTCCTTGAAGTATACTAGGACAAAGGAAAGGGATATGCAGCAATGACCAATTTGCTGAACTCATATGTACAGAAAGATTTTCTTATATAGTATTTGTTAAGAATTTGCTTGACCCTATGCTGCCCAATAGAACTATGGTAATGGATGACTTATCTGCTTCTTCAGAAGTTGTAGACAGATAAATTGACAGAGAGACAGATGTTCCAGTGAAGGCTTTAGCGGGAGCTATTGAGCGGATGTAGAGGATCCATGACTTTGAGCGGTAGCCGGAGTCAATGCCTCAGCCTGCACAGCATCACTAATCCCCTAGTCAGCAAGGATTGATCCTGTTTTCCTCTCTGCATCTGATCTCTCTCTCTCTCTTTCTCTCCTGCCAGATGCAGCCATACTGCTGAGGCAGCAAAGGCATGATGGAGTGTGAGAATATATGCAAAAGAGAGAGGGAGTCACCTGTCACTCATCCTGCACCATTACTTCCCTCATCGACTCTTATTCATTTATACCGCGTTTAAATCCTGCTTGACTCTCCCCGTCACCACCTTGCCTCTCTCGCTGTGCTGTGCAATGTTGCCTGGCTGACACCAGATGGCAGCCAGGGATGTCCTTTTTTTTTTTTTTTTTTAGGTCTGTGGGAGTACATAGAAGGTTATTGGTATTCAGTGCAGCCAACGACATTAAGTAAAAGGCAATTATGGAATGGAGAGTAAAGCGGATGCTCGCAGTGACCAAGTGACTGCAGCCCAGCATAATGTTGGGTGTGTTCTTCCAGAGCTCACAGTAGTCTCCTGATACAGACTTCTGGTCTAAATTTGGATTATCTTTTTTGAATAACTGTCAATTCTAAGGATGTCGGCAGTATGCTCATGCAGCACAGGATGCTTCACTAGCTTTGGTGTGCTAATGATGGACGACGATGGCTCTGCCTGCATGGTCTCTTATCATAAAAAATCTCAGGGCTTGTCAAAGGAAATCTGTCCTTAGATTATTGTAAACAGCACTTCCTGGAGTGTAACCTGATCCTACATGCATCCACACAGTCCAGAGTGCTGTATGAATCATACGGAACATAACTTACACATTTTCTTGAATACAAGAGTAGTGAGGAAAAGTGCCAGCTCTATAGACAAATATATCTCAGTTATTTCACTCCATCTCCCACCACACACACAATCTAGCAGCAATAGACTGCTTCCTGCTTCATACACCCTGACGCTTACACTTCAGGACCACTGTACTGTAGCACCAACACTTTCCAGCCCTTAATCCATCACAGAGATCATCATGGTTGATTGAGCAGAGCCTTTCTTCTTAGCACATAGTGATAAACATGAGTTTGGCATTCAGTACTGTTCTAAAATGCAGCATGCAGATGGCACACACTGTACTGATTTTTCTGGACGTGGAGTTAGAATATAATATATAAGAAAATAAATAAGAAAGTTCAGGTGTGTATCATGATCTGCATCATGTGTAGTTTGAATGCGGTTAGATATCCTCACCTGTAGTTGCCCAGGTACACACCATCAGGGTTGAGCATGGGTACAATTTTAAAGACCACATGATCACGCAGGACTTGTGCCACAGGGTGCTGGCTCACCAGGAAATCGATAACACCTAAACAGACAAACAATTCTGAATGATCATGGGTAACAAATATAAAAAAAAATGTAATAGAAATAAAATTTAAGAAAGACATGTATAAGTAGACAGATCTTCTGCGGTGGCACAGTGGTTAGCACATCAGGGTCACAGTAGGAAGGCCTGGATTCAATTCCAGGGCTCAGGGGGTTTCTGTGTGGAGTTTGCATGTTCTCCCTGTGCTTGCGTGGGTTTCCTCCGGGTACTCCGGTTTCCCCCCCACAGACCAAAAACATGCACAGTATACTAAGTGGCTGTTTCAAATCGGCCTTAGGTGTGAGTGTGAGTGTAAATGGTTGTATGTGTGTTAGCCCAGTGATGGTCTGGCGAGCTGTCCAGGATGTACTCTGCCCTCACCCAGAGTCGGCTGAGATGGGCGCCAGCCTCCCCTCGACCCTAATTAGGATAAAGCGGCTTGGAAACTAAATGGATGGATGGATGGATATACATATGTGTGTGTGTGTGTGTGTGTGTGTGTATATATACACACACACACACACACACACACACATATATATATATATATATATATACACACATATGTTCACATGATTTTTATTTAAAGTGAAGAATGGTACCTGGCTTGAAGTGTAAGATCACATATGCACACTTCTAGTGTATTACCTTCTAAAAATCAGACATAAAATGTACTGTATAAGTGCCGTATATCTTCACACATACACACAGTTCAACTTTCAGAGATATTCATGCCAGCTGGGAAAATGTTTGGTAAAACATAAAAAGGGAGAGAGAACTGAGTTTGTGATCAGCCGAAGAGCTACCAAAGAGGAAGGGCAGTGCTGTGTGGTGATGGTGATGGGGTCAGTGGTGGCAGTCAGTTGTGTTTTTGTTTGGTCTGCACTGAGTGGCAATAATTGACAGGTAAATAAGCGACTGATAAAGAGAGAGGGATTGTTAGAGAGAAAGCGAGAGGGAGAGGGAGGGAGGGAAAGAGCAATGACCCCATGCCTCTCCTCTTCCCCATGCCCATTCTGTCCTGCTCATTACCGCTAATGGAGGCATAACAAGCTCTTTAATTGAGTCAATGTGGCACGGAGGAGAGAGTCAGAGAGAGAGAGTGAAAGAGAGAGAGATGCAGAGGCCACACCAGTGCTCGGTCTAATTGCTCGGACTTCCTGGATTTATTCATGCACATCTGTGTGGCAAAGTGTTTTGTGTGTGTGTGTGTGTGTGTGTGTGTGAGTGTGTGTGTGTGTGTCTGAAAGTCACATTGAGGTGGCAAGGCAGGTGATTTGAAAGCATTATCGTGACCAGACTACTGTTATCCGTGTCAGCCCTCTCCTAAATTACTATAGCGCTTAACTTTCTAATTACCCACACAGAAAGCTCCGAAGCAAGAGATGTTCAGGCCTTTAAAACTTGTCTCTTTTTGTATTTATGAGAACACTGTTTAACTGGGTGTAATTACAGAACTGTACAACAAGAGTAGGTTAGAAAGTCTGCACTGTGAAAAACTGCAGCCATTAGGTGTGTCGTGGATTTGTGATTGATGGTGTGTGTTGAGTGACTGAATAGGAAAGCTTGACAGTGTGTGTGTGGGAAGGGGTGAACAAATTCTGCCAAAAGAATAAAAATATTAGGCATTTTTGACATTTGCTGGTGCCAATGGGAAACTTTTACTTAATTTTAACAGACAAACAAACAAAAAATAAATAAAGTAAAATTAAAGTGCCATAGGGTTTCCTTTTACTAATTAAGGTTAAGTCACCAGAAGTCACAAGAATTTAAGTGACCGTTAAAGGCCCCTCTGTCTCAGATTTTCCCTGAACTTTCTTTGCATTTCCTCATCGAAACCTCACAGTACTGACCCTCACGAGACCCAGACTTATAGATTAAAGAGCCCAGTTTCATAGAAGAAAATGATAGCCAGCTAGTTAGGTGTGTCTGTGTGTGTGTGTGTGTGTGTGTGTGTGTGTAGGTCAGGACAAGGGTCTTACCCTGGCAGATGAAAGAAGCAGGTGATTCTCCTGGGTGAACACGTGCTGTAAGGAAGACCACACGTTTCTCTCGCTCTGGACTCAGGTTAGCTGAAGCACACACACGCACGCACGCACGCACGCACGCACGCACACACACACACACACACACACACACACACACACACACACAGTGTCGTTTCAGAAGGTGTGTGTAGTAAGAAGTCATATGTCTGTCCCTTAAGGCAGAATATAGCATCCCGCAGTCATGAAGCAAGAAAGTTAGTATGTCTGGATCACTCTGATACAAAAAAGTCAAAACAAAAGCAGAATAAACATTTCATTCATTTTTATTCAAGATTTTATCCACATTTGATTCAGATATTCAAATTCCTCATAATAACAAACAGTCATCATTGGAGGGCGGCACATTGGCATAGTGGTTAGCACGTCAACCTCACAGCAAGAAGGTCCTGTGTTCGATTCCCGGGCTTGGTTGTGTCTGTGTGGAGTTTGTATGTCCTCCCAGTGCTTGCGTGGGTTTTCTCTGAGTACACTGGTTTCCTTCCATAGTCCAAAGAAGTGCACATTAGACTAACTGGATTCGAATTGCCCCTAAGTGTGAGTGTGAATGGTTGTGTGTATGTTGGCCCTGCGATGGTCTGGTGAGCTGTTCAGGGTGTATCCTGCTGTCACTCAGTGTCCTAGTATTCCCTGTGACCCTAGTAGGATTAAGCAGTTCGCAAATGAGTGAATTAGTGATGAGTCATAGTTTGATATTTAGGTATATAACATTTTTAAACATCCAGTTGCAGAACATTCCTTAATGGGTTTGATTAGCACACATAATGACTAAATGGTGACAACTGTTCCCTTTTTTATGCATAAAGATAAAAGGTTAAGACCAGCAGGACGGACTCTATGAAAATGAAGTGTGTGCATGTGACACTAAATTTTTATTCCCTCTGTTTTTTTTATGATTGTACTTTACCCAGAATATGTTATAACAAATTAACCGCCAGAATAAAGTACAGATACTGAAAATAATAAATGAATGTGGTAAAGACTGTGCTGTGTAAGCAACCTGAATATTCCCATGTTAACAAACCTGGCCATTTATTGTTCCCCAAGCTTCATGTCACACAGTCTGTATTAAAGTAAAAACCGATTGTGCCCATGTATATAATTTTTTTGGTCCAAAGCATACATCTACTCTCAACTGATAATAGACATCTATTTTTAATGTAAAGTATGGGATATAAAGTTATACTTATTTTTCCATGCCTCTTTAAACATTAAAACTTTTTTTTTTTCAAATTAAACATCTTAAAACACACACACACACACACACACACACACACACACTCACACACACATAAACACATAAAACAAACAAACAAAAAAACCCAGATAGGGTTGTATAAACCAAAACAGGTTCTGCTACAAAAGCCAAGTTAGTTTATGTTTAGAAACCTGAAGACGCAGAATGACAGTCATTATTTTCACTTATACATGAAAGTGCATCAGGAATAGAGTTTCTACTGGCTAACTTACTGTTTCTATGAAGGGAATGAATTTAATGATTCTCCCATTTGATTAGTTTTGATCGATTGTCCAGACAACTTATCGGTACATACACACTGACTGGACTTGTTGTTACTCTGTAAATGTGTACAGCCAGTGTGTCACATGACATACACACTTAGTGACATCATCAGCTAACTTGTTTTTTTTTTCCTCCGTGGGACATCTTACCCTAGGGCTTTAAGCACTGCTTCCAGTTTTAAATTCATTTGTTTAAATGTAGACTGTTTTTATTTAATAAAATAAAAATAATTCAGTCCATTGGTAAAATAATAGGATGATATGAAAAAGAGTTTATCCAAAAACTGGATATATAAATGGTTATAAGGACAAAAATACTATTTTGATAACAGAATTTGAAAGTGGACTAGAACGGAGCACTGAAGTGATAAATTTTGAATGTTTTCACCAAGTTGCACTCTTTCATCATTGAAGGTACAAATACTTTTGAACATGAAAATACCAACCGAGAGCAAAGGGTGGAAAATTGCTTATACCCAACCAAATCCATAATACACTGATATTATATAACCCAAGATGTGTTGGAAACTTAATTTTGTGCACTGAAGATGTGGCGCACAGAGCTGTGTTTGAAATGATTTGACAGAGATTGAAATAGACAAGAAGAAAGAGAATGCATGGTGATCCGGTGTCCCTGTCAGGCCAAGGACAAGACTCTTCTGTGATGGTTCAAATTAAATTACTGCTTGCCCTCGCCCTCTGGATGTAATAACGGGCCTGAGATTTTTTCCCTCTGATATGCTGTTCATGCTGTTTTGTATCCCGATCCTAACCTGTTTTCTGTATGAATTTTAATGCATAAAATGAACCAGGTACCTCTGCAAAAGGGACTTGGTGTACACCCGACATGGAATGTTATTCAGCCTAATAAAGCAGAAGGGAGCAGATGCTCAACAAAACAGCCTTTCTTAAAATGCTGATATGCTTCCACCCGTGGTGAGGTGAGCTCATTTTTTCTACCTGGTGCTTCCTGATTTCATTGTTACAAACCCATGAATTCATGCACCAGTCACAATCATTTGCTTATCAGCTATAGGACGGGTTGGGAAAGCACAAAACCTCAACAACAAAAAAAAAAATTCCTCGCTTTCAATGCAAACGGGAGAATGCAATAATGACCAGTGGCAAATAACACAATAGTTACGCTCACACTCACACTTCTGTACACCCACACACACACACACACACACACACAAGGACCTGCACAGGAAAGCTTTATCATATCAGCAGACATGCTAAACTACATCCTGAGCTCTGTGTCTCCTATTCAGTGCAGATGATTACATCCGAGGAAGGAATAATATTCTAGTCTGTGGTGTGTGCTGCACAACTCTAGAAAGGAGGCACGGCGCGTGTGGATATGTGTGTAAATGTGTCTTGGGTGAGCATGTAGACTGGGATAGAAAGTTCCACGAACATTTCCATACATTCACAAACTCTGATGCTTGTTCGAAACACACAGGTGCGCTTCTATATACACGCTCACAGGATGTTGTGACTGACGCCATGGCAGTGTTTGCGGTCAACCTGAGTATGAATGAAAAAAAATACCAATATGCATTATTCAACAGGCTTCCTGAATAATGTGAACATATATCAGGAAGCACAAAAACAAGCGTGGCCTAATGCATTATGCTAGCAGTATTTGGGGGGATGGAACTGGCATCCTCAGGGGCTGAGGATCTGATCTCACGTGAGCTATGGGATAATTATTGTCATCGCTGTCACTATTGCACTATGTCACACTACTGTGTTACTGAGTGTGAGCCAAACTAAGGTTAATTGATGATAATGTTATTTAAACACACACACACACACACACACACACACACACACACACACACACACACACATTCTTTGCATATAGGCACACTTACAGTCTTATACAGCTACTAACTGGACTGCTTGAAATTGAATAGTTGGTCATTAATATATCATGTTCACTGTATTGTTCTGGCAGCCCTTCCTCTTCTTCATGTCCTAAATGACTTCAGTGATTATGCAGCTCATTGCTATGTACATAAGCTTAATATCTTATTGATCCCAGCCAAGTGTGTGCTCAGCAGTAGCAAACCCTATTTAGTAACACACACGCCCCAGCTCTGCTTTCTCAGCAGCCAGCACAAAAAAACCCCAAAAAAAACAAACAAAAAAAAAAACAAGGGAGTGCGTCATTGATACCAGAGCCGTAAATATAAACCATTATTCCATTTTTAAAGGAAAATGAAAGCAGAGCCCTCTTCTCCCTCGCTCTCTGCCCTTCACTGAGATGAATGGCTTTGCCATTCAGGAGTCTCGGCGGAGAGGCCTAGCCCATTTGCCACGAATGCAAGAGCTTTTTTTTCTGCCCAGGTCCTACCACTCACTTGCCTGTGAAATTCCATCAGTTCTAAATTACACCTTGGCCCTGGCCCACCGGGACATGCCAACAGCGGATGTAAAACAACGAAATGATAGCTGTGAAGGTGCTGGAGGCAAGCACTACGGACTTAAACTCAAACAAAGCAGTGATGGAGTCAGGCTTGCATTTTGTGTGTGTGTGTGTGTGTGTGTGTGTGTGTGTGTGTGAATGTGTGTAAGGACTATAAAATGAACAGATTTCAAAATTTTGCCTTGAGCTCCCTCATACTATTCCTACTAGAGTCCTACTAGATCTGCTGAATATTCATTTGGGAGCATCAGTGTGTAATGGGTATAGTATGGGCAAGTATATTGATCTGTAATTTATCTTCTAATGCTGCTTAGGATGCCAGGTCTGTCTGATTCGACTTCTCCATCGACAGCTGATGGTCAGGATGTACCTCGGCCTCACCTAACTGAACTGGCAACGTGTGGCCTGCAGGTGGGGCTGGATATCAGCAGGGGGCCCTAGCACCACACGCATCTCACCGTTTACCTCCTTCTGCCTGGTTAAGGGGAAGAAAGAGCTCTTATAAAACAAGACAAATGTGCTTCGGCCGCCAGCTGAGCTTTTTTTTCCTTCTTTTTTTTCTTTTTTCGCTGCTTCAGTGGTTTTGTTACACTCTGTTTTTGCTTTAGCATCCGACAGGCAACGTGATGCCTTAATGTATAGATGCTTCCACACTCCCTTTCGTCCTCTATCATTCTCTTCCCCTGCAAGGATCTCAAGGACCTCAGCTAAAAAAAAAAAAAAATGACTTAAAGCTGAAAATGGTGTGGTTTGAGTTATGAAGTGCTACCCAGATGCAGTGATATGCTGTACCATGTGGAAGACACATACTCCCAATTAGGCCATTAAACAGCGGTCATGAGCCGACTCCTCTGAAGGGACTCTTAACTGCCTTTGTTCCATATATCGCCCTCTTTATTGGTGCTAAAGGACTGATGAGCCTAGAAATCCTTGCTAGCAGATTACTCTGTAGAGAGGCCAGGCCAGTGCAGGGCCAAATCATAGGAGACGTCAACAATCCAGTTACTCCTGCTCAGACACGGACTTCCTGTTCCCATTAGGAAAAAATTAAAGAGCGATAGGGAGACATGAAGAGAGAAGAAGAGAGAGAGAGAGAGATTCGGTGAAGATTCATGTCTACACCCTTGGCAAAGACAGCCAGCTCAGCACATTTCTCAACTGAGAGTGCTACAGTCCCTACATTACCTCCTGCTGCCTTGTAATAAAAAATTCAAGACGTCATATTATGATCTGCACTGATAAATATGTAAATTGCATCAAAAGAGGAGAAGTCTTTGACAAACAGTAGAAATCTAATGAATTCTGAAGGTTACCCAGATTGTGCAGCTCAGCTTTCCTTTAGTGGCCATCTTGCCACTTTTAATTCAGGCTGATAAGACATGAAAAGGTGTCTGATGTAATTCTGCTACTGAGATATGACAGGGAGGACTTTAACATGCCAAATTCAGCAAAAAGCACCACCTTTCCTCCATTAGTCCCAGCTTTTAAGAGGTTGATTAGGTCAGCTAACCTGAAAGCGCTTTTTAATGAGCCAGGCTGTGATGATTAATGATAACCGTCAAGTAAAATTTATGAAGTTCAATCATCTCTGTCTTTGTTCCCTTCAAATATTGATCTTTAGCATCAAAATCCCTATAGCACTGTGTGGTACATATTTTATGTGGAGTTCAGTACAAAAATCGAAGTTCTGATCAGATGTTGTTATGGTAGATAATGCATTAGGTGATGACAGAGTTTATAATTGGCCATGATACAATTATTCAATCATTACAGGCATAAACCTTTAGCATAGATTATTCTAAATAGCAGATAAACCACTCCATAGGTGTGCATAAGTGTGTGAATCACTGTGTGAATGAGTGTGCAGTGCCTTGCAATGGACTGAATTCTCATCCTGAGTGTATTCCTGTCTCATGCTTACCCTGGGTTTATGTGATCACTGTGATTTGAGAGAATCATGAGGAGCGTGGGGGTTGCGGGATCGAATCATGATGATTTTAAGGGAACCTGGTGGATTCGTGATGATCGCGCTGATTGTGGCAAAATATTTGACACGATTATTACAATTTGACGCCAATTGTGATAGAACGTTTACAGACCTTAACAGAGCATAACAGACCTAGGTGCACCATCATAGGGGACCTTGATGAACTTGGAAACATGATTCCTTTAAGTTTCATCTCTTGGATGCACCCCTTCTATTTATACCCCAGTCGTGCTCCAAGCATGCTCATAAATCATGAAGCTCCACGCTTTTTTCAATCGCCGGCATCATGGACACTGTGCCCCAGAGTAAACCCAGGGTAAGTGTCATCGGGACAGGCTAAAAATCCACTGTGACCCTAAACACAATAAAACAGTTATTGAATAGCAAAGTAGGAATGAATATTCTCTCACAGGTGTCATCTCTCATAAAAATGATTTTATGTCAATGTAAGTAGGCTGGTGTTCTTGGTATATCAGAGTCACAATAATTGCATCTCAAACAATAAAACCAAATTCAACTGATTTTATGGTCAGAGAACGTATGCATAACTTTGTTCTAATTGTGTTTCGACAAAACCACTTAATACTACTATGGTGGTGGGGCGACACTGGGAAAAGGCATGGTACCTACTGGACAGCTCGCTAATCCATCACAGGGACAACACATACACACACATACAACGATTCACACTTCCACTCACATGTAGGGGCAATTACGAACAGCTAGTTAGCCTAATGTGCATGTCTTTGGAAAGTGGGATGAATCTGGAGTACCCAGAAGAAACCCATGCAAGCACGAGGAGAACTGCAACTCCCACACAGAATCACCTGAGCTGGGGACTCAAACCCAGGACCTTCCTGCTGTGAGGCTGACGTGCTAACTTAGATCCATTCATTCATTCAATTTCTGAACCGCTTAATCCTAATTAGCCCATCTCAGCCAACTCTGGGCCCTCACTGGACAGGTACACCCTGGACAGCTCACCAGGCCATTGCAGGGCAGAAACACACTGACAGCTATGCAGCCTACTCTTGATGAAAATCAGCAATGGTTCTTTTACATGCCTCTCACCACAGACAGTGAGAGACATGGCCGGCCTTTGATAACCCAGTTAGATGCACTGGGGGGTGCTAACTTAGATTTTAATTGAAAATTGTTAGTTGTCTAAAAATTATAATTAATTTCAGAGAAACTATCCCTATCTCTGTCATGACATTGTCACAAATGTTCAAAAACATTCATATTATAAGCAGTAAAGAAAGAGTCTTTGATTTTGGAGAAAGAATGAAGATCCCATCAGTGCTCCTTCAGTAGCTTTGCCCCCAAATTCATGAGGCAACAAGGCTAACTACAACATCCCCATCTGCCCTTCAGCCAATAAGTAACAGGGAGTGTTTGTGCTGTGCATGAGTTGCTAATTGACTGTTAGAGTGTTGTGTGGCTGACTTCAAGCCACTTTTTTCCTTTTAAGCTGTATTACAAACATACTTTTTTCTCAGCCCACACACACGGCAGACACATAGCAGACCATGAGATCTTTGATGAATTTGACAAAAAAGTATATTGTATTACAATTGATGACTGCACCCTTAAGCAAGAAACATACGTTACTACAGGACCAGATAAAATATGCGTACATTTATAATTACTATCATATTACAGTGTTATAGAGAGGGTTTTATGTTAGTATTTTTACATTTTTAAAAACATCATAGCTTTTGTTTAAGGTGTATGATGAAACAAAAGATCATTTCCCAATATCAAAGTATCTATTGGTCTGTCTGCAAGGTCGATATTTGTTGGAAACAGATAAGGTGCATTGAATGCAAAGTTATCAGTTGTAGTTTCAAAGGCTTTCTGAAGATCTGAGATTGCCCGAGCTTTGTGTCTGAGTCATCAGCATATACAGCACTACAAATTTAGTTGAATTCAAAAAAACAACCTGACTTGACAGAATACACAGTTTCCATATGATCTTGTAATTTATTTACTTACAAAAACTCAACAAACAACAAATAAAACAACAAACAACAAATAAAAAAAACAATGTAATTAACTCAAACCTTCTGGGATAAAGTTCAAAAGTAAAACTTTTTGGAAGCCATGGTTCTCTTCAAATCTGAGTGACTTTGACAAGAGCCGCATAAACGACTGGGTTTATTATAAATAGAACATTTTGTAGGGTATTCCTGGTATGTAATGCTAAGTATATAGAAAAGATGGTCTGTGGAAGGATTAACAAGAGTGTCATGGGTGCCCAAGGCACATTGACGTGCATGGGTAGTGAAGGCTAGTACATCTGGTCTGATGACACATAAGAGCTACTGTAGCACAAACTGCTTATGCAGTTAATACTGGTTATGAGAGAAAAGAACACAGAGCATTGCAGCTTCTGCATATGGGGCTGCCTAGCTGAGAGCAGTCAGGATCAGTAAGGTTAGTGTGATAGCTGATCGGTGTAAAATATCATTTCATATTTTACCGGCAGCAGGTGCAGATTTCTGAAAACCGAAAACCAGACTGAAAAACAATCAGGATGTTATTGCTAATTAAAAAAATGTTTTAATTAGTCAATAATCAAGAAATCAAGTATTTTAGACATTGCGGACAGCTTGAAAGTTGAACAATAGTAAATTATCTCTATCCCTGTTTGAGCAATGGCAGAACCAAAGCAGGATTCAAATATTCTGGTGTCTTTCATGGAGTAAATGTCATGCTGCCTGATATACACCATCCAAAATAAAGTGCTAGCTACACCAACATCTGTACACACTGATGTAGGGCTTCAATAGGATACAGCCTTATGAACAGCCATAAATTAAAATGCTACCATGTAGTTTGCTTCTGTGGCTAACTGAAATAAATAAACGGAAAAGATGGATCTATAAGACACCATCACCCATTTTTATTTTATTTTCTTACTTTATCATCCCGGCTCAGTGTGATATGAAAGAGGCTCTTGACCAGGCTAATGGTATCTTTCATCTTGTAGCAACTTAGCATTAGTTCACTGTATCAGGTCATACCTGGTAATGTGGAGCAGCTGTAATTGTCACTCGTATTCAATATAAACCGAACTTATACATATTATACTGATTATTAAGCTTGAAAGGCAGTCAACTTCGATTATTCTCTGCCAGTTTCTTAAGGGCACAGAATGAGCTCTAAAAACAACAGGGTTTATAGTTCTTCCAGACCCTTTCTGCTCATGAAAAGGTCGAGGCAAGATGAAAGCATACAGCACAGCTTTCGCTCTCTGTTCTAGGGCAAGAGCGCCAGCACAACTCTATATGTCAAAGAGCACCTTCAGCTCCTGAGTGCTGAGCTCCATTAACCCTCGCAGTATTCCACAATCTGCAGTCTGTCTCTATTCAAATAGCACTGATCAGATAAAGCTGCCCTCCCTAAACCTTTGTACAGGTTTCCTTTCTCTTCCATTAGGTGACTCTCCTTGCAGCTGACCCTTAGATAAGAGGATAAAGGACTGAACAAAGGACAGAGGTGTGTGAGCAAGGTGACACCCAGAGAGAGAGAGAGAGAGAGAGAGAGAGAGAGAGAGAGAGAGAGAGAGAGAGAGAGAGAGACAAAGAAAAATAGAAAAAAACTCAAAAATGTCCACCTAGGTCAAGCATGTCAGATAAAAAGAACCCTTTCTCTCCTGATGAGAGGTGGATGGAGTGGGCAATCAGCATCGTGGATGTTTGATGCGTGAGGTGACCAGAACTGAGGATTACAATGCCACATTGTGACAATCTAAAGAGAGGCAATAAAAGTGAGAGTGAACAAGAGCCAGACACTGAAGACCCTCCAGACCACAGCATGTAAATATATCCCTGAACACTCTTAAGCCCTGAAGACAGCACAGGGATAAAAGCGCTGAGCGCAGGGTGATTAGAGATCGATTTGCTGCAATCAAAACCTTTCTCTCTCTGTCTCCCCCATTCAACTGTCACTTCCTGCGCTGTTCACCACTTCAATTGTCACTGTCGTCCTTGAAGTGGAGAAATCTCTATTTCAGAAATCCAGGATAGGCTGAGGTGGGGTGGGGGTCGGAGTGAACTCTTAATGATTTTTCTTAATATAAGAGGTCAATTTGAAATGAAGCCTCATAGCTCGATTTGAAGTAGACATCTCTGAATGTGCTTTAATGCCATTTGTGGTGATTTATTTGGACACTGAGTGACAGATTTGGCAGCTGATTCTGACAAAACATCATCCCTCTGCAATCAACTGACGAACTCAATATTATTTTCTGATTTCTTTTTTCTTGTTTCTGTCGCTTTCTTTAAAGATTGCTTTCAAAATTAAAGAGGAATAAACAGAACAAAGACCTGCCACTTGAAACTAAGTTAAGCAACAAGAAAGTGAGAGAGAGAGAGAGAGAGAGAGAGAGAGAGAGAGAGAGAGCGAGAGAGCGTGTGTGTCAGAGTTGGAGCTTTTTTGTCTTTTGCAAATCCAGGAGAAGAGGCTGCTTTGCTTTTGATTTCGTTGGTCATAGCTCCTTGCTCAAGCTCAGACTTCTCCCTCCTATGTGTTTCAAAAAATGTACAGAAAAGAGAGCAGACAGAAGAGGAGGCCCATCTGGACACTACGTGATACCGAATAATGCACTGTTTTTGAAGAATGAAGACTGAACTTTATGTCTTTCTTGCTTGAAAGGACATCTTACAAATAAGAGGAAAGTAAAATGGAGACATTTCCCTGGGATATACCCCCTACTATGCCTCTTTATCTAGAAAAATTAGGGGGAAAGAAGGGTTTGCACATGTATTGTGAAGAGGAAACATGCTAAAGAGATAACGTGAAACCGCACGTGCACAAACCCACACGTGTCAAACTATAAAAGAAAGATGTGAAAAAAGGGATATGCATGTATAATCCTCATACATTTGCTCCTTTAATATCTTCAGCCTGTATTTTTTGCCATCTATGTTTAAATTTTTACTCAGAATGAAGCAGGAAGCAATTTTATAGATGTTGTCTGAGTCCCAAGAAGCTCGGACTATAAACGCAATTGAGAGAAAGACAGCCTTTTTAATATAGGTTATTAGTTTCTCTCCCTCCCCACAGAGTTATAAATAATTTCTGAAAGCAACAAAAGTCCAGACGGGGAACCTCTCACTGCACCCAACATTATTACGCTGTTACAGCTCCCAGGTTTAATTTCTTTCATCCCTTTTTTCTTCCTCCCTTTCCCCGCTTTCACTCCCTCGATCTCTCCTTTTTCTTACCAGATGCAGTAAGATCTCTGACACTCAATTTACAGCCTCACTCTCACTGTCAATCTCCATCATAGTCCCTAAAATATATTCAAATGCAAGTTTCGTTTTTAGCCCCAGGCCCCAATTGCAGATGGCAAACTATTTTCTTGAGGGTTCACTTTCTACCTCTTTCATTTGTCAGTGGTATTACTCTCTCTCTCTCTCTCTCTCTCTCTCTCTCTCTCACTCTCTCTCTCTCTCTCTCACACACACACACACACACACAC
>JAQMYF010000015.1:12747918-12785213 GCA_030014195.1 Neosilurus mollespiculum
CTCGCGCCCCTCCCTGGTTGGTGGTGGTCGTGTGATAGGGAAGGCAAAAAGTTGATGGGTGGGAATTGGAAACGACTTTATTTAATTAGGGAGAAAATGGGGAAAAAAATCTAAAAAAATAATTAAAAAAAAACAACCTGCATATCTGTAAAATTATTCCATAATATGTGTGTGTGTGTGTATATGTGTGTCTGTCTAACCAGAATGAAGTGATCGTAGGTGGTCATCAGTTCCTCCACTCTGTACTGTTCAAGCACGACAACTCCACTGAGGGTGGAGCTTCTCCGACGAGCGCAATCCTCGCAGTGCACCATGTACGTCGTCCTACTGCTGTTCTCACTGGTGACGAAGAGCAGGTTAAACACCTCCACCTGTATACACGCGCGCGCGCACACACACACAAGCACACACACACAAACACACACACACACACACACACACAGACCAGAGGTGCACTTTACCAAAATAAAAGCACATGATCTCCTGATATAAGCACCTGTCCACAGGGACAAAATAAAATCAGTGCTCATGGTATAGATAAAATGGCGCAGATCTCACGTCACACTCGTTGCAGTAGTAGGCTGGTTCATCCTTCACTCTGCTCTGGTAGCAGATCTTCTTCCCTTCTGCTATGAGCTGCTCTCTCAGGATCTGGATGTGTTTTATGGACTGCAAGAGGCAATGTCTGACCCAAACACAGACACAAATGGTTCAGGATATCTTTTTTTTTTTTTTTCAGAACGTCTCATGTTCTGCTAAAAATGTCTGAGGTACAGTTTTCTATATCATACTTACTCACAACATATTATATATATATAATTTGGTATCTCATATTATCTCAGAATCATAATTCTCTCAGAAGATTAGACTATAAGACTATATTTTCCTTAAAATACACTTATCTCAGATTTAATATCTCATTTTTACCCCAGAATGGTTCGTACTGAAACAGAATCTGAATTATCTCAAAGTGTCTCATAGCTTTTATGTCTCATAGTATCTCATTTATGATGTTAGTCTCATGGTTCATTAATAATCTTATAATTAGTTTTTTAATTTTTAATCATTCATTCATTTCCAGCACCCTACCACCGGGCCACCACTGCCCCTGCAAGTCATTTTATTATCTCATATTATCTCACAATCTCCATCCCCGCCCATCTCCCATCCTCTATTATACATCCATCAAACTGAAGTCACCTGATCATTTTGTAAGTTTTTGGGTCGGTGATCTTGATTGTACGGGCGACGTTCCAGGAGACATGAATCATTGGAACAATTGATTTCACCTTTTTGACCAAATTCCACTCAAAGCGTTCCAGAGCCAGCTGATACTGGTAGGCTGCAAACACACACACACACATACACAAAACTGCCTTATCATGTCTGACATGCACTCCTCAAAGTGCATTGTGGGTATTTTGTAACTACAAAGGTCAAAGGATATTGGTGGAGATTACTTAACTACTTCTATATTATTCCGTACTCACAGTTGAGCGGTCCGACGTTCCAGGCGATGTTGTTGCACCAGCCAACGGCCTGAACCCAGTGCACTGTTCCTGCATTAATCCACACTAAGTCTCCTGGACGTTGGATGAAGCGGTACACGGGGATGTTGGAGCGATACAGATCATCCAGAACCGGCCACCACGAACCCGTCAAATAATCCACTCCATGCCTATTCGACATAAAAGGACAAACGAGGGAACACAGTGACATCCACGTTTAGATACATGTTAAATTTGATTTATTAACAAGATCAGAATGACGAGTGTAAAGACACGGGAGGTGACTCACTTCTCACAGAAATGGCTGATGATCTCCCAGTAGTGCTCATGTACAGCAAACCACTCACAGTCTCCAGGGCCGATGTTAATGTTCACCGAGCAGAAGTTGTTGTTCTCCTGGTGTCCTGTGGAGATAATTAAATTAAATTAAAAAAATCAACGCCATGGGATTTTAAACAAATAAGTGTGGGCTGTGGTTTTTATTTTTTATTTTTGGTGTTATTTATTTGTGCCTGAAATATTGCTTTTTATAAAGGTTTTAGTTCTTTAGAATTTCTTTTAATTCTTAATTTTTGAAAATTATATCTTTGTTGTAAAATTATTTATGGTCCATTGCATAATTTACTTTTCACAGACTTAGATTTTTATCAATGTGTTTCTTGGACATGTGGTATTACAGCCAACATGGGGTGCTGTCCATGTTTTCTTTCTTTTCCAGCTTGGTGGAGGCTTGCACTCTCCTAATGCTCTTGATTTTAATATGTGTGTCTCTCTCTCTCTCTCTCTCTCTATCTCTCTCTGTGTGTGTGTGTGTGTGTACCTGGTGTGCGACTGCCTGGGACCTTCATGTACAGCTGGACGGTGTTCATGCCGAGGATGGTGTGTCCGACGTGGCTCAGCATGTTCTCCGTGGAGGAGACTCGCATGAACACAGGCAACTTCAACAACTCTTGCAGCTGTAACTTCCACCTGCACACACACACACACACACACACACAAAATCAACACACACTCCGGTATAAATCACCTGTGTAGGTGTGCATATTTTACCTCTTTGGGTCTGAAAGATCGATGTTGGTACCAAACTTAATGATTTTGCCAACGGACTTCTGCTCTGAGCTGAAAGAGAAGAAGCAAACAGTTTACACACTTCATGTAAAGTCTCTCTCTCTCTCACTCTCTCTCTCTCTCTCTCACACACACACACACACACACACACACACACACACACACACACTTGTCAGTGGTCTATTGATTAAGCAGTGAGGAGAGTGAGCGTTTTGATGCCCTCTCTCCCCACTTTAATCACAGAAGATGCTTGCAAAACTCAACTTGGCCACTTCACAGACATCAGTGGATTGAATAACGATAAGCAGAGTTGCTAATCAGTAACCATCCCACATCGCCTGGTCTCAACATTTCACTAGGTAAATTGGCATGTATTTGTAGTTATACTTTCTAATACAGTTAGCAACTAACAAATATAAATTATTTCATATTAAAGTCTGTGGAATTCCTTAAGTACTGTATATGTGGGAAGAAGTTGTAAACTCAGCCCAACCCTTTTCCACTTCCTCTCTCTTTCTTCCCCCCCTCTCTGCATGCAAGAGCAGCCCAGAGACTCTGAGACTGGAAAGTCAGTCAGCAGTTTAGTAACAGCTCATCACACCGTTAATAACACACTAAGGGACAACTGCTATTTAAAAACAGTGCCAAATCTCCTCTGTTATTACCTGATGCTCAAACGCAAAATCAGCTGCACAACATTATGCTGGAAAAGGGTTGCAACAGAGACATTTCAGTATACCAAGGCCTCGTCTCCATGGGAATAAACCCTGGATACTGATTGAGGCCTAATTTATAGTTACTGTTTTATAGAAACCAAACAGACAAAGAGTGACTTTTATGCACAAAATGTCAAACCCATCCAGATCCCCAGTACAGAGCCATTTAACGTGGGACAAGGATTGTGCACATCCGTACTGAAAAGGAAACCACAGTGCACATGTGCACCGTCCTTCCAAATTTATGTTACTGTAACATCTTCTGATAAAGTTTTGGAGAAATTTATTTAAATTGTTACCTTTGACATTTTAAAAATGCTTTTGGAAGTCTACAAATAAAAAACATTAGTATTGGGGCCGGTGGTGTCGTGGTTAGGGTGCTGGGCTTCAAGATGCTGCGGGTTCAAATCCCCGTTAGACTCTCATTGTACTAAGACCCCTGGGCAAGGTCTTAATCAGAAGTGTGCCTGTGTTCACCCAGCTGTATACCTGTAAATGGGTACCAGTAAAAATGCTGGGAAGGTAACCTGTGATAGACTAGCATCCCATCCAGGAGGAGTTGAACTCCTATTCACTTCATGCTACAGAATCCAGGCTACACACAAGGCTCTGGTGTAAAAAACCCAACAGACTTACCTTACAAATAACATTATCACAACGTTATAACAACATTGTTAAGACATACTATAGTGTTAGCTGGGATCGCATTACTCTCTTAAACAATTAATGACCTTCACATTTTTAAAATACATTTGTCCTTTCTAATGCTGTTGAAATGATCCTTGTTCAATGTCATCCAATACAAATCAGATACTGTGCTAGACTGAAAACTCACCACACTGTTCCACCTCACGGCCCCCAGGGTCATCATTCAATCATGAGCTGGGTTACAGTCTGTACAGTATCTTGCATGCTCTCACCATATGGGTGTTTTCTACAGGAGGAAACTGGAGTACCTAGAGGAAACCCATGCAAGTATGTGGAGAACATGAAAACTCCACAAAGAAACGCATTCACTGAGCTTGGACCTTCTTGCTGTAAGGCGGATGTGCTAGCCACTACTACACCACTGTGTCGCTCAGCTGTTATATTGTTATTACTTCCTAGTAGAACTTTTGTACAGGAGTCCTCTGTGGGTCTGTATTAAAACTCCTCACTCTTACAGCTACATATATACATGCCCTATTAGACTGAAGTTACTTTAGTGTACACATTCCCTTTAGCTTGTGGTTTTCAATATATAGGATATATGTGTATTTATGACAATGTCATCAACTATGTGCACATTTTGGAGGGAAACGGATCGGCACAATTGCTTTTCTGTTGAATTTTGGCGGAATGGACCTTAAAACTTTGAATATGGTTCGAATGTAGTGACAAATGCCAATGTTTGCACATGTTTTTCCACACTACTTACCCAGTGTTATTTTAAAGGGCAGTAAGTGTTGGAAAATGTTTGGCTGGCCGCATTAAGAATTGATCAAGCCCTGTTGTAAAGGGCATAGACGTGGTTTGTTGTTGCTATGTCCAACTGTGCACTTTTAATTTAGCTGATTTCAGTCTTAAAGAGACAGGTGCTGGGTGCCCTTTAAGTCCAAGGCATTTGCCATTTCCTTTACAATGATACAGGCAAATTTAATAATGGCCTCCAGGGCTTACTGAAGCCCCGGTAGTGCTGGATGCGGTTAGCACGACTTTGATAGAGATTAATGAAATGTCAGGTAATTGAAGGGGATTCTGATTGGCTTGTTGAAAGGAGGTGCAATTTCCCTGCTTGTGTCACTTAAGGCCTTGGAGGTGATTGATGGCGAGTTGACTTGCAGAGTAGGCTGGACTGGGACCGAATTGCATGCCAGGTCCGTTTCTTTAGAATGCAGAGCTGGTTTCCTCTTGGCATGAAACACATAGGCGTGAAAACTGTTAAAAAAGCACAGAGATGCCTAATGGTACTCTTAGACCTCTATGTGAGGGCTTCCTCTCTGAAAACCGAGATGTAGAACATCAAAAGGTTAGTGTGTTGCTCTCCAAACACTTTCCAGCAGCATGTATGTTACATTAGTACTGATTCACTGAAAGACAGATGTGCTTCATTTAGGTGGTTAAAGCACCACAATCACACTTAAGTGTTCACCAAAATAACTAGGCATGTGAGAGTGCAGTGTTCTCAGGCTTCTTCCTGACACTCTATTCTTGACTGATGGGAATAAGAACACAGTTTAACCCTAATTTGACACAACTTCACAAACTGAACCAAACATGCTGAGTGTTTTTGGTTGTGAGCTGGATTTTCTGACAGCAAAGCCCTTAAAGTATAAACTGAATGCAAGAGGACAGAGCTGATATAATGCAAAAATAACATGTATCCTGAATATCTGGGCTAAGAAAACACACACACACACACACACACACACCTTAATTTGTGTTAACGTCCTCAGCAGCAGGTTTAAAATCCGACATGCAAAAACAACTGAACTGAGGACTACTGTGGGTGGCAGGGTGTCCGGGGCTTGACGAGCTCGTTTCTGTGTCAGGTTTGCATCTTCTCCCTGTGCTTATGTGGGTTTCCCCCAGGTACTCTGGTTTTCTCCCCCAGTCCAAAGACTTGTATATTAGGAAGTTCCAAATTGCCCAGAGGTGTGAATGTGAATGGTTGTGTGTGTGGTGGACCTGCGATAGTCTGGCAAACTGGTCAGGATGTCTTGGTCCGAATAGGCTGAGAGAGGCTCCAGCCTCCCCTCTTTCACATATTTTGCTTTACGACTGAGTCTGGTCATTATGTCAACAAATGGGGCTTAAATAAATTTGATTGACATGGCAGATATCTAATAGCGCAACTTTTTCCACAGCTTCTTGTAAAACACATAAAATTATTAGTTATCACTAAGTGTCTCACATAAGACGTTTTAATAACTTCTTAAAAACATTAACTTTTTTTTTTCTTCCAATGACATCTTGTGCTCCACATTTTAAAAAAGTTTCTCCTCCAAGCCAATCAGATTTTAGCTTTTGAGACCCCGAAGCCTGTATTCAGAAAAGTGCATGAAAATTATCTGATGCTGTGTATCTTGTAGAACAGGAAGAGGTTACACATCATATTTTCAGAATTGTGTGGGAGTGTCAGGCCGCACACTGAATGGCATCATCACCAACAACATAAACAAGCTGTGATGAGTATTAGAGAAGTGTGCATGAATGTGAAGCCTCCACACTGCTGTTGTTTCTTACACTAGAGTCTCAGCGTGCCGTACTTACTGTAAAATGCAGGTGAGTTCACAGTGTATGTTCCACAAAAATACTTCAAGGTGATGGAGCAGTTTATACACTGTCTGGCTTGATAAAAAGAGCTTTACTCTCCTATAATTGCACAGAACGGTGGCATAGTGATTAGCACAGCCGCCTCACCGCAAAAAAGGTTCTGGGTTCATGTCCCAGACTTGGGCGTTTCTGCGTGAAGTTTGCATGCTCTCCCAGTGCTTGCGTGGGTACTTTCAGGTACTCTGGTTTCCTCCCACAGTCCAGAGATATGCACATTAGGCTAACTGGCTGTTTCAAATTGCCCCTAGGTGTGAGTGTGAGTGAGAATGGTTGTGTGTGTTCTGGAACTGTGATGGTCTGGTCTAAACAGAACTTACCCTGTTCTAAATCAAAGGTGCCATAAAAGACTGTTTTGTGTACAGAAGTATCAGTTCCTGGTGTTCTAATGAATCTTTTTACTGACAACTCTTCAATCTATATTGCTAGAGCCACATCATGTTCCAATAAATGTTACAGTTACATGGAAGGATCTGGTAAACGATTATTCAGTTCACTGTGATAACAACAGGAACGGATTAGCAGTCGTGGACAAAGGGGAATTCCAGTGGTTCTTGCATGGTGTCACTTTAAAGACATGTCTCTGGTATTGTAACAGTGGTTCTGTATGTCCTTTTAAAGTTTTACGAATACAAAAATACCATCAGTACACATGTATTAGGCAAATAAATCAAATATTTCAAGCCTTCTTTTTTTGGCTACATGTGTATTCCACAAGAGCACAAATGTGTCACTGCACTGAGGCAACTCTTACCTCCAGAGACAGAACAGATTAGTTTAATGCAAAAAAAAAAAAAAAGTGGATAAAAAGCAACAGGCAGTATCTGTGATAAATGAAGAGTGAGCCAAATGGAATTTTTATGGATTTAAGGTAACTTATTAAAGCAGAGAGAAAGGTTTTAAGTAGGCTTTCCTTTCCCTTGACAACTAAGGCTAAATATAAACTCCCCAGAGAGAATGAAGTCTGTCAGGATTTTAATCCTTCCTTTGTGCTTTGAGTTGAAAGGCATGCACTGAGGGGAAAAAAATTAATATTGATATCACTATTAGATGCAATCTTGGCTTGTTGCTGTTGTTTTTATCAGCACACACTGAACTACCACAAATGAGCTTAGAAGAAGAAAGAGGAGATGAGATAAAGATGTCTTCGTGCTCCCCCCATGCCGTGTAATAATTGCCCAGTTGAGATTTTGCTCAGACAGTTTTTCACTCCCACAGTGAAGAGGCTATTAGCTGATAGCTCTCCTTTTGCGCAAATGATCGGACTGCGCTTTCAATCTTCCCCATGAATATGCATTAAGAACAATAAAAAAACACCGTATGGAACAACACCTAGGGCGCTGCCAATTGGGTTGCAAAATGCACTTTCCATGCCACCATACAGCGAGTTAGAGGACATCCAAGTACATGAGTTAAGCCCGTGCTTCATTTTTGAGAAAATCAGTAAACATTCACACTCAAAAAGTATCCTGGCAAAAAAATAAAACATTTTAAAAAATGCTCCTGTTCCACACATTTGGGATGTGACTTTGAGGTTCAGTCTATTCAAATGAGACTCTCTTCACTGTCATTGCTACCTGAAACGGCAGTGAGGGGATTATATGGTTGCCATGGAGATTAGCGGGTTGAGCTGAAAGTGGAGGCATAGGGCCTGTGTTTGAAGCGACAGGGCCTTTAATAGGGCTTTGATCAGGGAAATGTTTGTAGTGGGGGCAAACCTGAAGAGCAAACAGGACTTCTGAAAGATTAGTTATTTGGCCAAATATAGACGAGTCTCCAAGGCATGTTTTAAAGAGAAAAAAACCCATAAAACCTAAAACCATCAGCTCCACAACTGATGATCACTCCCTTTTTTCTGTAAAGTTTCCAACAGATATGAAAGAGAGAGGGATAGAGCGAGAGTGAGAAGACAATTCTTTTTGCAAGGCAGCAATCCATCACTGAATCCTCCCTGCACTGACTTTTTTGGTGATATATTATAATAATCCTACATGGGAAATGAGCCTCTGTATTTAACTCAACCAAAGTGAGCGCACACGGTCAGAGCAGTGGGCAGCCACATTGTGGCTCACTGTGAAAAGCAGATGGGGATTAGGTCCCTTGCTCAAGGGCACTTCAGCTGTGAGGAACATGATGCTTGCTCCCACCACTGCCCCACATTTATCCTGGCTGTTTGGGAATTGATCCAGCAACCTTCTCCCAGTGCAGCTAACTGGGTTATCAAAGGCCAGCCATGTCTCTCACTGTCTGTGGTGAGAGGCATGAAAAAGTACCATTGCTGACTTTCGTAAGAAGTAGACCATTGGATTGCTGTCAGCATGTTTCTGCCATGCAGTGGCCTGGCGAGCTGTCCAGGGTGTACTCTGCCCTCGCCCAAAGTCGGCTGAGATGGGCACCAGCCTCCCTATGACTGTAATTAGGATTAAGCCATTCAGAAAATGAATGACCAGCAACCTTTAGGCCCAAAACCCACTTCTCTAAGCTTAAGCCTATGGATGCCACTGCAATAAACCGAGTTGTCATAAGAACAGAATGATGCATATATTCCTCCACTAATTGAATGAGCAAAAGTATATGGACACGTGGCCACCTTGCTGTCACAAAGCAGTAATCAAACACCTGTCTAGATTGTATTAGTATGCTGTATACTTTTTTCACTGCAACTAAGAGACTAAAACATTCCCCAGCATCATAGTGTGTTCAAATTGAGGTCCATGAAGACAGTGTGCGCCAAGCTTGGAGTGGAAGAACTTGAGTGGCCTGCACAGAACCCTGACCTCATCGCCCCTGAACACCTCCGGCTGAATACCCAACATCACCTGATAAATGCTCCATATCCACACTCCAAAATGTAGTGGACACACACCAGGCAGTTAGTAAAGAAAAACAAATGCTGTTTATTGTGTGTATTGCATGATAATATCTGTGGTCTGTTTCTTCTCCAAGCCTGATATTTAATTGCTTGCACTGGTAAGCTTTGTATAAGTAAAAAAAGAAAACCCCAAAACAAATAATGTGTCTCCTATCGAATGTGTTCATTCTGAATAATGTTTTCATATTCAGTTATATTCAGAAATGTTTTTAGGAACATAACTGAATATGAATACATTATTTGCAATAAACACATTCGATAAAAGACACATTATTTATAATATATTACAATAGATGAGGGTGGCACGGTGTCCTAACAGTTAGCACATCTGCCTTACAGCAAGAAGGTCCTGAGTTTAAGTCCCAGGCTTGGCGTTACTCTGTAGAGTTTGCGTGTTCTCCTTGTGCTTGTGTGGGTTTCCTTGAGGTACTCCAGTTTCCTTCAACAGTCCAAAGACATGCACATTAGGCTAACTGGCTGTTTCAAATTGCCTCTCGTCTGAGTGTGAATGGTTGTGTATGTGTGTTGGCCATGATGATGGTCTGCCGAGTTGCTCAGGGTGTACCCCGCCTTTGCCCAGTCTCAGCTGAGATAGGCTTCAGCCTCACTGTGACCCGAGTAGGATTAAGTGGCTCGGTAAATGGGTGAGTGAGTGACTGATGAATAAATGAATGGTAGGAAAGTTTAAAACCCTGTGATCCAGACCAGGCAGTTAGTATGGCTGAATAAAAATGATAAACTTTGGTATAACATTGAGTGTCTGTTTAGCACAGCAAGAGAACCTTTTCCGCTGGAGTTTGTGCGATGATGATGAGAGAGAGAGAGAGAGAGAGAGAGAGAGAGAGAGAGAGCGAGAGAGCGAGAGAGAGAGAGAGAGAGAGAGAGAGAGAGAATGTTTGTCCCTATACCCATGGCATAACTCCTGTAAAACCATTAGTGCAGTGTGGCGTAGACGGAAGCACTTTAGTGATGAAGCTATGCCCCAGAGCCCCCAGCCTCCTCCATCACAGAGTGCCGCAGTGAGGAGAGGCCAGAGCTGGACAGGAGTGAGAGCGGAGGGGGCTAACGACACTCACTCAGACAAATGTGTCTTTCTCTCTCCCTGGTGTCAACCAACTGTGTCCCACGTCCTCCACTACACCATACCTCTAATGCCAGCAACATCACTCACTCTAATACACAAAACATGAGCAAACAGAGGTCACACATTCACTCTGCATTTCTTCCCACACTTATGCACTCCTGTAGAGGAAATACCACATCCCATCCTCTGCCTGTACTTCCATAACTAAAATCAGCCTATTTACTGTCTTCAAGACAGCTTGCACAAAAAGCACGAGATTACAGCACTGATGTGTTTAGTAGCCTATTCACTTCTGAGCTCCCCAACAGCAAACTTAATTGAGGTCTCTCTCTACTATAAGCGCTGGGTCATTCTCTCATCATTTCTTCTACTTAATAAAGTGGGCTATATTAGACCTCTTAGAGTCATCCCCCTCCCTTTCTATTCACTAGTCTGGATGGATCTACGGGGAATGGGGCTTTGGTTGCTTAGTAGGAGCATCAGGCTAATGTATTATTAATGCCTCCAATGTCTCAGTGTTTAATGTAATCAGCTCCACAACAGACACGCTCTACGCTCTACAACTACAAGCGGCTGCCTCTTCATCTCCCAGCCCACCCACTCTTCTTTCGCTTTATTTGCTGAGCTGTCTCCCCACCACAACCCTGCAGAAAACAAACTTTCTCAAATCTGCAAAGAGAAAAGGAGAATAGGAGAAAGAGCACCAGGTGCTGTCGGATTAAACAGCAAGAATCCTGCAGTGCTTCAGAATACCAACGGAGAACTTTTGTATTCATAATCTATCATGGCAAATTCAGTTTTCAAATTTTTTAAAATATATTTTATAGAAAATAAATAAATCATCATATAAAAAATACAGTTCTAAGGAATATATATACATATATAATATATACACACATGTATATTTATGAGTGCAGTTGATTCCTTTGCATCTATTTCTTTCATCATCAGTAATCATCTTTATTCTGGTCAGGGATCTGATGCCTATACTGGGAACACAGCGCAAAAAATAAAAAACAGGAATACACTCTGGATGTGGCGTCAGTCAATTGCAGTGTAGCATATGCATACAAACCCAAAGAAATGTTGGATTGTGGGCTGTAGGGTAAGAGCTGCGAATGGAAATGTTCTCAGAGATGATTGGACTAAAATATTAATCGCAGTGAACACAGGAGACACAGCTCTGATGCCGAATTATGCAAAACGTAATATAAATAATAAACCCCTGGGTATTCAGTAGATTGTCTACAGTTCCTGTGTTTTGTGAAATGCATCCATTTTTAAAAATTTATTTTATACCCAGGTCTGTCGACTGGTATTAATTTGGAAGCTTGCATGTCAGAAACATTACACGTTACAAGAGAAAAAAAAGAGGATTTATTTAGGATCCATGCTGGGCCAAGAGGATAAAGCGCATTTAAAAGCTGAAAGAAAACATTAACTAAATATGAATTATTAGAGTTGTGTGTCAGAGGAGAGGAGCCTTGGTCTGTTCCCACAGGAAGACCTGTCAACAGCTAAGAGAATAGAGGGAGAGACAGGAACAGGGGAGAAGAGCATGACCTTCACTGTCAGACAAGTAGCTGAGTGAAAGGGAGAGACAGATAGAAGGAGGGAGATTGGAAGAGGGAAGGAATGAGAGACAGATGTCAAGTCCTGTGCAGGGCTGTGCAGTGTGACATACAGTATATGTTCATGAGTGCAGCTGATTCTTGTGGCTCACCCCAAATGAAAGTTGAACTGTATTATACTGATGTATTCTATAAAGTGGTGTGTCCCTGCGTTTTACCCATTATAGACAAATACCCAGTTGCAGACTCCTCGCATCCCTCATAAAGGATAGAAAATAAGATAAGTACTTTTTGTTTAAAGTATTTTTTTTAATACCCCCCAGTTTTTTTCTTCTTCTCCCCTTACTTTAGTCGTATCCAATTCCCACCTGTCAAGTTTTACCTCATATCACCAGCCAGGGAGGTGTGTAAGCATGCACATTCCCCCTCTGTGACATGCAATGATGCCACCTGCCTCTTTACGAACTGCTGTGCATTTGGAGGTGGCCTAACACACTCTGAGGGAAAGCAATACCCACCCCTTTTGTATGAATGAGCTCACAGACGCCCGGAACAAACTGACACGACAGCAATGTGTTGTAGAAACAGAAGCTGTCTGAATGTGTTTACTACCAAAAATGCCTGTTGCTGCAATGCTGCATGTTAAAGGTGCATTCTGATAATACACTCTGTGTCATTCAGTCCAGTTCAAAGGACTTACAAGTTCAGTACTGCTTTTAAAAAAAACTCACTGCAATAATGGGTTGCTCTTAGAGCATATAACCACATTATCGATCCATTCATTCCTTTGTCCTGTTCAAGGTCATGGTGGATCCAGAGCTTATTGTCACGAGACAGGTGCGACTGATAAGACATCAGTCAGTAGCAGGTCAGCACTCACACTCACTCAGTCATTTGCACATAATGGTAATTCTGAGGAGTGAGTCTGGCTACTGACAGATTAGAGGAAACTGAGGAGCCCAGAGAAATTCTATCTAGATAGGATTAGATCTGGATAGAACTAGATAGGGCCCTGGAGCTAGAAGGCAGCAATATGACCTGCTGTCTCTCACTGTCTCATCTTCACACATGAATATTTCTCATCTAAATATTGCCTCATAGTTATAGGATGAATTAAAACCCTTACATGAACAAGGGTTCTTGTGAAACCTGTAAAATATGGTGAACTGGACATTCTAGGAATCAAACATTCATTTATTCATTCATTCATTCAGTCATCTTCAGAAAGCACCTTTTTATGATCCGGAGCCGAAGCAGTTAACAGTGGGAACACAGCAGGACAATTTAATGTCGATGGAACAGCAGTCCATCACAGGGCTCCAACTCAGGCATCAAATGTTGGTAGATCCAAACATTTTAATGAACATCTTCATTTTAACTGTTGCAAAGCCTGGCTGGTAAGCATGCAGTAAGAGAACGTTCACATACAAGAAATTACATATTTAAATCATGTATAGTCACTGGGGATCCAGCCTTAAAGTTCTACTATGTACGATTTAACCAAATGAAATCTTCTCCCTTTCCAAGCATGTATTAGAACAAACTGTGGCTGTCAGGTGCCTATAAAGTTCAAGCGCTGACATTCACACTCCTTTTCTATTTTTCCCATGCTAAATAATAAATAGGATTCTCTATTTTTTTAAAATTGGGTTTTCAAAAGTTACCCAGTGCCAGCAAACACTATTTCGTTGTGTTTTTTCTTCTTCCTTCTGGTTCTTCCTTTGGATTCACACTGACTCTTGTAAAAATATTTACTTTCTAGAACTTCTAGATTATCTTTCCAGAAGTTTGTCCATTCTGGGTTACTGCAGCAGTGCAGCCTGGTGGTGGAGTGTAAAACGACCTGCTTGTTTCTTATGTAGATAAAAAGGCTCATTTTCAAGCTTAAAGTGCACCTGTTTTGAATTTGTATTACTATCTCTTTAAAATGATCACGTTCGACATCAATGGTTCATTCAGGCAATATAAGTCCTTGCTTCTTGTTAAGCCCACGCGAGTGCAGTGAAACACTACGACTACCGACCTCCAGGCAAAACTTAACACAAAGCCCAAGCTTTTACATCTAAAACCGGACGCTGTTCCTATAGAATTCCTTCATAAAAACGGACAGGAACAGTGCCTCACCAAAAGGAACCAGTAAAAGGTAAGAGCCTTTAGAATGCCAGAAGTTTTATCACCTAAAACGTTGCTCGCTGCTGTTTACCTGCGCTGGACAACCCAGCCCAACAAGTTCACTCCACTTCCAGGAGAAAGTGGTTGTTCTGCATTGGGTCAGCCCCCCGCTAGTAATCCACAGGATAAAATTGCCCAGTATAATGCGTTTTATAGTAATTTATGTTAAAATAAACCCTGTATCACGTAAATGTATACATTACGCATGGATTATGCTGTAAGGATGACCAATATCTGTACTCTTCAAGCATCCTCCACACTATAATGAATTGGCGTACGGAAAATTTTAAACCATACGCTGAAGTTCATTTGGACAATGTATCAATTTGTAAGTCGATCATTCTATATGTCATTCCATATCATCCCATATGCAGTCAGAAAGCTCTGTATACACTTTGGGGATGTTTTGTTTGTCCAAAGTAAGGTTGAGGTTATTACCGTCGAAAAGTGTGGGTGGTTGGGATGGAGTTTGAGCCTTGCATTTTTGCCTTGAAGGCATCTGCCTCTAATCCCTTTGAACTCCGGAATCTTCAAATGTTGCGAAATGCGACTTGGATGAAAATTTGTTGAGCCAGTGCACAAATGTTTTATACCCCACGTGGTCAGTTTAAAATCATGGATCATAGAGACTGCGCACACAGCTAGTTAGCCATCCGTTCAAAACATTCGTTAACATTCTTTCAGCATCCGCTCTGTTTTGTTAGTGAGTAGTTATCGAATTGTTTTGAGTTCATTTGTTGTTTGTTTCATTCATTGTCAATTCATTCTGTCCAGCCCTGTTGAGCCTCTGTTGAGCTTATTTAGACATTTGCAATTCGTTTCTTCAGTTCGTTATAGTGTGAAGGCTGCATTAAAAAAACACAATAACAAAAACTATATATAATTTTATAAGTAAATATTATTATTAAATATAATCATTATTACTATATATTACATTATAATATTATTAAATATTAAACATTAATATTTAAAAAAAATTAAATATTACTTAAATACCTATATAAAAAAACAAAAAACAAAAAACAAAAAAAACCACATACATGGGTCCTCTCCAAATGCTTGCCACAAAGTTCAAAGCAGGTAACTGTCAAGAATGTTGTTGTATGCTGTAGCAATAAGAGCTGCTATACCAGAAAAAATAAAGCTCTGTAAAACCTGTTCCAGCACGCCAATGCCACTGTGTACAGGTTCAATCCATAAACACGTTTTACAAAAGTTGGTGTGGAAGAACTTGAGTGGCCTGAACAAAGCCTTGACCTCAATCCCACTAAAACTGAAATAGCTGCTATGGACGGGTGTCCACATACTTTTAGCCATATAGTGTACGAACGCTGTACAGGTGCCACATGAGAGATAAACAGATAGTTTAGTGGCTTTTGACGGAGTGTGTAGGCCTCCACTAACAGCAATAACACAGACCAGATATATATCAGGCAGCAAGATATGAGAATGCTTCACACTTTTCAAGGCCCAGCTCATGCAGAGGAATGGAGTATTCTCACTCCAACTCGGCCCTCAGGCTACACAACTGATACTGTGTAAAATCTAACCTGACAGTCCTATGAATTGGGATGTGCTGCTATCGTGTTTTTCATTTTTTTCCCTTTAACTGAAATGAAGGAAGGAGAGAGAAAGAGAGAGATACAGCTGTACAGGAGTAAAGAACAGAGAGAAACAGAATGAGAGAGATAGAGACAGAGAGAGACAGAGAGAGACTGAGATTATATGCAGGTGCAGGACTGGCGGCCAAGCTGTTGGAACGTGGGGTGTGTGTTCATACAGCCTTCACTTCCCATCAAACCACCCACTGTTTACACACGCCATGGTGTTTACTCTCATGGTTTTCCTGCTTGAAGACAGCCTCGCTCTCACTGTGAACCCACCGCCATCACAGAGACTCTCGGTGCGAACACAGCGTATAGCACAGAGCTTTACACGAGCGGAAAGCACACCTCTCCATGACAGAATTCCACACAGACCTTTGCTCGGGCTCGCCTTCAGGGAAACCTGATATGTGTTTTGGTGGGAGAGTGGATAGCACACACGTGTGTTTATGCAGGCACGTGGCTGATGATACAGGAGGTGACAGGCAGCGTTTTCTATCACTTCCCAAGAGAACCAAGTCCTGCTGACAGACATCCAGGTGACCATAAGTAAGTCACGCGACTGTCACAGGTCTCCCTGTCGTCTTCTCTCTTTATCTCTGTCTCTCGCTCCATTCCATCTGTCTCTTACTTCATGCTTTTCTTTGTGACCTCTTTCTGTCTCTTTTCTTCCCATCTCTGTTATTCAAATTCCTGACCTCATACCTGCATCCCTGTACTTTCCCATCTCTTGTACTTCATCCCTTTACTTTCCAGTACCTCTTGGGAAGCCAATGGAAGTCAATTTACTAACCTCCAAGCATAAAACACACACACACACACACACACACACACACACACAATAAGCATTTAAATAGAAGTCCTTATGTGCTAATCTTAAGTCCTAACTGAGACAGATTTTTTTTTTTTTTTAAAGTTCTCCCAAAAGCAAATGCGATTAAGCTGACTTTTAAACCCATCATCACACACCTGCCCTGTGCCGGCATTTTGGCATGTCTAGTGTTCACTCAGGTCAATCTCACAGATAATGCGAAGCTCTAAAGTAACCAGCAGTGGGGCAAATGAGGTCACTTCAGCTTCATCTCCAGCTTTTTGTGTTTCTCCGTTCAGCCAGGAAGCTTTACTTTCACTGGACGGCACTGGCAGCACGAGCTCTCAGCAAATTAAAGTCCTCATCTTTAGACAGTCCTGGCTGACACTTTTGTTCACACCACCAGACCCACTGAATACTAAACACAAAGGGCTGTGAAATTTTCATAGCGATTTGACATGCAATAAAGGCTTTTGTTAGTGTGTGTGTTTGTGATGGTAATCGTTGCGGTGGATAAAGAAAGGAAAAATAAATCATGTCTAATTAATTCTTCTCAGTAAAAAAAAAAGGTGGGTGGGTTGGTGTATAATGTTATTTCTATACCAAGCTCCAAACTTTGGAATGCAGTTAAAGCACAAAGACGAGGTAGAAAAGAAGTCATCTTTCAAAATCCATGGTATTTGAAGTACTCTTTCAGTGTGTGTGTCTTTCGTCACATCTGTTTACCTCCCAGCACATTACCATTCAAATAAACCAGACCATTCCGTGACAATGGATGGCTTTTTAGCCACATTTAAAAACAATCTATTTCTATCCCACTTTCTTGAGTATAGTGTTCTAAAAAGATATCTTGCCAAAGGTACCTGACTAAGAACCCATGGCGAGTCCCTTGGTGATATTGAGAGTGAAAGACTGACACCGTATTGACGATACACATGTAAGAGGGTTTCTGTGTAATCAGCACTGTTTCTGAGATGACTGTAAACTACAAACTGTTCCTGAATAATATTAACACTGAACACAACGATAAATGACCTGCTCGGATCTCATTTCCACCACGCTTTAGTAATTAGCAAATCATCCAAACGGCAAGTTTTACTACCCCTAACCATCTCCTTATCCTTAAACATTCATTTATTATTCATTTGCTGAACCAATTAATCCCACTACGGTTGCATGAAGGATATCTCAGTTGACTCTGGGAGAAGGCGGAGTACACCCAAAACAGCTCGTCAGGCCGTTGCAAAGCAAACACAAACAACTATTCACACTTAGGGGCAATTTGGAACAACCAATTAGCCTACTGTGCATTTCTTTGGACTGTGGGAGGAATCCAGAATACCCGGAGGAAACCCAGGCAAGCATGGAGACAACATGCAAACTCCACACAGAAATATCGTAGACGAGCTAAGCCTGGGACTCAAACCCAGGGCGTTCTTGCTGTAAGGTGGACGTGCTAACTACTATGCCACCATGTCGCCCATCCTTACAAGAGCATCTACCCGTTTTGCTGTATTTTAACGGCTGCGTGCATGGGTGCAACTACACCTGCTTCGTCTTGGTTTGTTCCCTGAGGAAAAGGTTTATAGAAAAGACCTCCATTAATCAAATCTGAGACAAAAATCTGCATTTTTATTCTTTTCATTAGCTTTTAATTATAGAGAAACACCACCTTTCTGGTATCATAAAACAATCCTTTTAATCTAACAAATATGCTTTACTTATATGTTCTAATCCCCTGTTGCTTTGCATGAGCCGTCAGTCATCATTTTAGCATAATCAGAACTGATGAATATTTCATCTAAGCTGGATCTCAAAACTCAATAAAGTATTTAAAAAAGTCTTTGCTTCTATTCATCCACCTCTAGAGAGACTGTTAATTCAGACTCAAGCTAGACAGAACCTCGCTGTTAAATCTAATTTCATTAAAGGCCCAAGCACAAAAGCACATTCAGGCCGTTGTACATTTTATTACCTAGTAGCCAAAACCACAGAATCTTGTCGGTAAGTCATATACTACTGCAGCTATACAGCTTAATTAATGGAGGTCTATACAGATTCAACAGTCAATAATCAGGATTTATTGGCCAAATAGAGTACAATAGTGCAGGGGTTCTCAAACTTCTAACACACAGGGACCCTTTAACAGTGATAAATCCATCTTACATAGGTACATATGTAGATCGAGGACTTTCACTGGCTCCCATGGCATGCCCTGTTCTACAGTTTAAATGATCAGACTCTCAAAATCTCGTTATTACATCTATCCAGAGAGAGTAAATAGTTTCAGCTAGAGATATTTCATAAATACAGATGCATTTAAGAACTTTTAGCATTTAAACATGAACTTGAAATTAGCCGTGAGGTTAAGTGTGATGTTTAAGGTCATGTAAATGCTGAAAAATCAATAAACACAGCTATTTCAACAAACAAGTAGTCAATTTATAATTTCAGGAGGGCAGCAGGCGAAAATATATTTTCACGCATTACCATATGACAGTCAAGCTTACAAGAATAGTAAGATGGTGTGTTGACTAGTATAGCTGCAAAGTGAGGTCCTGTGACGATGACATTAGCTGTCAATGTCAGCCTGCACCGTGGTGTCACAGTGAAAAGTGCCTCATTTGTGCCATAATTAGCTTAAACGCTTTGAGTATGAAAAATTCATGATAGCTTTGGATTTTTTAATTGAGGCAGCATTCTGCATTAATCGAAGTCATTTAAAAAGCCTTCTGCTGCACACAGACGGAGCGAGCAAGTAAGCAAGCGAGTAAACGAGAGAAAGAGAGACAGAGAGAGAGAGAGAGAGAGAGAGGGGATAGATCAGCCTACTGAACTATTTCCTCTGCAGTTCATTTTAATACAGACAAATATATCAGAACGTTACACAACTCAATCAGTCAGGATGAATACAAGCAGAAGAGCAGAACGAGGGCTGATAGAAAACTATGACTATATCATGGATGATAAGTACACAATCATAGACATCCTATAGTACAGGAGTTCTTAAACTTCTTGTAGCCAGGATTTCAAAGAATTTCCATATGATTTATATCAGAAATAACATTTTAAGAACGGAGAAATACAGTGTATGCTTTATCATACTAATTAATGTGATCCATTACATCTTTTAATTCAAAAATGCAGAGGGAAGACTCACTGTGTTTCTTATTAACAGTACTTCCCGCTTTCATTACAACTCATGTTAAAGTTACATTAGTTACTGAGTATTAAATTAACACGATTCAAATGAATACTTCCATATTTAATGAACTTGACACTAGTTATCTCCACAAACTTCATGTAATGAAATCAAGTGTTGGCAAGCCAAATATAGAAAACTGACCTTGAAACAAGGTCAAGGTGACCCACATACAATCCCAACAGAGAAGTTCCTGAAGGGCACCTATCCACCAAATCTAGTGATCCTATGCCATTTTCTTCCAAAGTTATCACACTAAAAATCCTTGACAAGCCAAATTTAAAAAAGTGACTTTGTGACCCCATCCACCAAATTTGTTGATTCTACGTTATTTTTTTCCAAAGTTATTGCTATAACAAATCAGGCAGACAGATGGAAACTGTTTCTATAGCGCCTCCTCCGCTCACCTTTGGTGACGGAAGGAGCTAAAAATGCACCAAAAAAAACACATGCCCCCCAAAAATGTAGTAGTCAAAGAAACCCTGCATAAACATCATGAATTGAAGTTAATAACAGTGGATTTAGGGCTTATCCCAGGAATGCTCCTCATGACGTAGGAATACTCCTTGGATGGGATGCCAGTCCACCAGAGAGCACCACACACACACACACACACACTTACACCTATTGCTGATTTAGGGCGCATGTATACTATAGTGGACGTGGGTGCTTAGGTGTCCACCCAGCAAAGGATTCCATCTGCTGAATGTGGACATGTCTCTGAACCCATGCACATTACAAGTTTATCGGTAATAAATGTAGTCTGAAAGTCAGAAAATTCTTGAATAAGATAAAAATTGAGTAGCAGTTTACAGCTAGAGATAAGATGACCTTCTTTAATGCTGATGTTGGAAAAATCCAGAGAACCCAAAAGAATCCCACATGGGCTTGGGGAGAGCTCATGAAACTCCACACAGATAGTAACCTGAGCACAGGATTGAGCCCCAGAGCCTGGAGCTATCTATCTAAATGAAAAGATCCATCCATCCCTTTCTGCCACCTATCTCTTTTAAGCCTGTGGGGTCAGCAGTTTGAGCAGAGATGCCCAGGCATGCCTCTGGCCACCTTCTCCAGCTCTTCGGGGGGATACAACAGCATTCCAAAGCTAGGCAAACGTTCACGGTCTGCCCTGGAGCCTCATGCCCTGAACATGTCTCCCAGGAGGTGTCTGGGGGGCATTCTAGTCAGATGCAGAACCACCTCAGCTGGCTTCATTCAATGTAAAACACAGCATCACTACTCTAAGTGTCTCGTGAATGTCTGAAGTCCTCACCCTGTCTCTAAGGAGCAGACTCCTTTCCAGTGTGTATTGGTGATCTTGTTCTTTCAGTCACTATGCACGGCTTGAAGCCATAGGCGAAGGTAGGAACGTAGATCAAGCAATAAATCAAAAGCTTTGCCTTTAGGCTCTTAAACATATATATCAACCAAATTTAAATAAATATGTTTGGTAAGATGGAGAACATAAATCAGAATAATAAAAAGTTTGATGGAGAAGATATTAAATGCTTTAATTTAATGAGTTAAAAGAAGATTCCTAAGGGTGTTCTTAGTGTTTCATAATGGAACACCTGGAGTTGAAAAGGAAAAGCATTGGATTAATCAAAGTAAAAAGAGTACAGCCTTTTCCTCTATTACCTTTCTTACTTCTCTTCAAAAGTAAGTATTTAAGCTTTTTCACACTAAAGGCCGGACCGAATCAATGCACCCACATCAATATACCATAGCCATAAAAAAAAAAAAAACACAATTTAACCTGAGCAGATTTCTCCTATTGATTAGTCTGAGGACAAAGAAGTAGCCAGACTGTTGAGCCTGCGTACAGGTTAGTGGCATTTACTGGCCTTAGTGTGAATGACCTTCCATAAAAGATAATTCCAAACACAAGAGGATGAAGACAAGCTACAGTAAACAATCACAGATGTACAAGTGCAGCTTTCTACTTAGAGACATATCGATTCCTATCTTTGAAAAGAAACCGAGTTTTGCGTGGCACACCGAACAAATTTCAAAAGAAAAAAAAAAAAAGAAAGAAAAAAATCTTGTGGTTTCTGGGTTATCATCGGGTGGCATGGTGGTGTACTGGTTCTTGCCTCACAGCAAGAAAGTCCAGGGTTTGCGTCCCGGGCCTGTCGAGGGTGTTTCTGTGTCGAGTTTGTATGTTCCCTCTGCGTTAACATGGGTTTCATCCTACAGTTCACAGACATGCATATTACGTAAACAGGTCGGCTGTTCAAAATTGCCCCTAGGTGTGAGTGTAGGTGGTTGTGTTGTCCCTGTTATGGTCTGCCAAGTTTGTACCCCGCCTTCACCCAGTGTCGGCTGAGATAGGCTCCAGTCTCCCACGATCCAAGTAGGATTAAGCGGCTTGGCAAATGAGAGAGTGAGTGGGTTTTCATGTATAAATTCCAAACAGTGTAACTTGTATACATGTGGCTATTATATTCAAACTTATCATGTGGTGCTCCTTACTTTACTACAAAGACACACACACACACACACACACACTCACGGAAGAGACCTTCGGTTAACAATGCATTCTCTGTCATCTCTTCAATGTCCATCACATTGTCACATTCGCCACACATCACTACAGATGTCCAATTAGATGTTTCTAGAGCATGAGGATGACGTGAGCAGCACTAGGAACACTACACCTGGCTGAAGGATACATGAAGCTCCCTGTCACTGGCTCCTGATGGGTAGAAGACAAAGATTAAAGCGACATATGTTCACCATGTCTGACTGCATGAGATGAGGGGCATGTTTTTCTAGCCCTCTTCTCCATTACCACTTTTCTTCTTTTACTTTAGAAGACACTCACAGACCCTGGGGAGCATATAGCTAAAAATTTCCCAGCAGTTAACAGTAATAGTCTACAAAACACCCTCCCATCTCATTCTGGGGTAATCGTATCCGATTGTATTATAGCACATCACACACACCTAATCCCACCACCCCAGGGGAAGGTAATGACTGTACGTTTCTTTTTAATGCACATAAAGACAGGAGTCGATGTACTCGGCCTCTGATCGACGGGCGCATCGTTTAGCAGTGAGGAAGAGAAGTTTCCTTGCCATTTTTCCCCCTCCCAATTTAATCGTTCTGGAGTCTACTGGATGTCAACAACTAATAGGTTTCTACAGGCAAGAAACAATGTTATTAAACCAGGGTAATAGAAAATGCTGCAAATAAAACTTTCAGGCTTTTCAAGGCTAAAAAAGAAAACATTCCTCCTCCGGAACAGTTTAAAAGATTTTCAGAGTAAACTAGAAGAAACAGACGCAGTGGCTAAGCTGCAGAGGAACAGTGTGTTCTCTCTTCCTCTCTCTCTCTGAGCACGTATGGCCCTGTGTGTGCTGGCCCAGAGCGCTAGCTTCATCCATCATTACTATACTGAATCATCTCCCTGTCAATATCCCTCACTGCAATACATTACCGCCATGTGGACACTGTTAGCGCTAATGACATTCAGCAGTCCCCTTGGGCTCAGAGAAAACGATGAGAAAACTTGGGCCAAGTAGAAATGCCATATTGTATAGAAACACATTTACTTTTACATGCATTCAGAAGCCCCCGGGTGTTGTTGCCATGGTAAATAATGAAAATGGAGAACAAAGAATTAATAAAAGCATCTGTAACAGTCTTTAAAAAAAAAAATCCAAACAGATCATAGCGAGCTACCCATCAACTCTTTATGTCTTTGATTTAATCATCTTATATAACAGCTATTTTAATATAGCTATGGTTTTAATGGTGTACAATAAAGAGAACCGAGAGAGACAGACAGACAGAGAGAGAGAGAGAGAGAGAGAGAAAGAGAGAGAGAGAGAGAGAATGCAGCTGGGTGTTCTGATATTAACTCCCTGCCTCCCTAATAAATCAGAGAGACCAGTGCGCTTATCTCTTTTTGACACTCCGATCAATCTAGCTTTTTAATCCCGAGCGCGCTCACACTGCTTCACACATCAAACACACACCCTCTTGTTCATCGCCAACTGTGTATATTCAATTCAAAGTCAAAGCCACAGAACGGGGGTAGAACTGATCCAGCAGATGATACACACCAAATAAGACAACAAAGCGAGAGCTGTCTGATGCCATCTCACACACACTATTAAACATTCTCAATAAACTAAAAAAAAATAATAATAAATGAAAGAAAAAAGGAGGGGATGGGCCGATTTGTGGACGAGATATCAAACATATGGGTTAAAGATCATAACGCTCACATGGTGTGTCCATATCAGTTTCTACAGGGAGAGACTATTTTTCTTTCTAAGGCTACAGGTAGTGGTGAAGGCATTAGGTACTGGACACCGTAGCACAGAAGCTAATACAAAAGCAGTCATTCTCACAGGATGTAAACACAGATTAACTGACCTCGACATATTTCTCATGATTGGATTTCCTTTCTGTTCCGAATCCATCTTACAGTTTTTCAGGATAATCTAAGATTTACTTGAGATCAAGTCAGATTTCCAAAGTGTGCAATGACTTCTTTATAAAACCTCTGTTTTAGCTGAGCTTTATCATTAATACCTCACTCCTTTGCTTAACCACTTAATCCTACTAGGGTCGCAGGCAGGCTGGAGCCTATCTCAGCCAACACTGGGCAAAGGTGGGGTACACCCTGAACAGCTCATCAGTCCATTGCAACACACACACACACACACACACACACACACACACACGGTGTGAGGCAGACATGCTAACCATTACGCCACCGTTCCGGACTCATTAATACCTGTATAGACATTTCGGAATACCAAAAGAAAAGCATTAAATTCTTGCAAGGAAGCAAAGCAAGTAGCAAAATGTGACCTATTATAAATACAGGCATATAATTATGTTTAAAACACTGATATTATAACGTTAAAGTCTGTCTCATTAGCAACTTTTTAAATGTAAAAAAATTAAAGAAGGAGAAATTTCAATATTAGAAACTGTTCTTAATTAAGCACTAAATGAGTAGCAAACTCCTTTAACAATCACATCACATTCATTTTATGTATTTGTTTTAAATTTAGCTCCAAGAAATATGAAATATAATAAGATAATTGAATGTAAACTTTATTTAGCTAAGCAGGTTATGTTGTACCCACGGTTTGTTTAATTATGCAGATTATTATCATTCAATTTCTACCAGAGGTGCAGCTTTGGAAAAGGAAGCTTTTAGAGATTTTAGAGATGATTCAAATCAAATTCTGGCTCCAGGAATTTCTTAGTGTTCTTTATAAGTGGGAGAGCAATCCCAATTTTTGACATTTTGGCTCACATAGGGAATTGCTGAGCTTGGCAAAGGTTTGGGCTTGTTGATAATGGATTAGCTTTTTTTTTTTTTTTTAGGAAATAAGAAGAATCAAGCAACAAATGTTCAAATTTGCGAGAAACGTCCCCCTAGATGCAAATTTTGGTATTTAAAAATGGGGGAAATAAGCATTATTTGAATACAGATGCTTGATTCTTTTTTAAGAGTGAACTATTGAATGAGCACTGAAAGAAAACATCCTGCTGAATTTATAAAGGCATAAAAATGCAAAAGATATAAAAATAATAAAAAAAAGAACGCCAAAGTGTGCTTTTCAAAGTAAAACTTTTCAGTGGCTTGAATTCAATTGTATTTACATTTCATTCAATGGCTTTTAACTTTTAAAGCTTAAGGACTTCCAGATACCTCCATACCAGATTACATGAAGAGTGATTGATGACGACTGCACTAGCACTTTCTCCTGCTTTTTAAATCACCTGAGTAATTTAGTTTACATAGTAAGATGAAAAATTCACTCACAGGGGAAAGAAATGAAAAAAATAAAATAAAATAAAGACTGGCTCCGTGATTTGTAGAATAAAAGTCTGAATTTATTTTGTTGATCTGTACATAGAACAAGAGTACTTGGACTGCAGCACATACACAATAAACTGATGCCGACCAACCACAGCAGCCAGACACCAGAGAGGAGTGAGAGCGGTCAGTGAGGAAATGCTTCGGTCGTCTCCTTAAACCCGGCAAGAAGCTAAACACAACAGCCTGGTTTCATTTCACCCATCCGTAGCCTACGGTTACAGACCAAACATTTACACAGACTGGTGAAACAGGCTCAGTCGAGGGCTTAAAGAAACCAGGCATACCTGCCAGCCCTCGTCTTTGGATTTTCATGGGAAATGCAACCCAAAGGTAAGGACACTGAGCATGTGCACTTCTCTACCTAAAGAGATGATTCAGACAAAAGCACAGTGTGTGTCAAAATCACCACGCCCACAACACCTGCCACTCAAAGAAAGGATTTTCACAGTCGTATTTCGAAGACATTCTCTATTGATTCTGAAAAATATAGATAAGTACATATACATAGATTTCTAGATATTATTCAGCAGCAAGAACAAAGAACATGAAAGATGAAATGAAAGGACAGGATTAAATGCAACACAGCTGATTCCAGATAATGAGTGTATTCTAGTTCTGAGGTTGTTCCAGACGCAGTTCAGTCAACCACCAGTACGCAAAACCAACAACTTAAATGTGGTGAGGGAAAGAAAACAAAAACAAAGTCTTATCTCATTGGGAGATGGGAATGCGAGGTAAAATTAATATTTATAAAAAATCTAGCTGTTTTGTTAATAGATCATTTCATCGTTTTGCCATCAAATAATCGACTGTTGCAAATAAACTGTCTTTGGGAGAAAACTTTGGCAAGTTATATAAACTCTTTAAAATACATTCTACTGTATTGCAATATCTAAAATATTTTCTAAATATATAATTTCTTGCAGTTTTCATGGTAACTACAGTGGAGCTGGAGAAGTTCATTGCTGAGGACCACGATACACTGCCCAGTACCATACAGGTAGATCGACTGCGGAGAGGATTCTTCTCCCTACAGCTTTTAAGTTTGAAACTACACACACTGTTACACAGTTCTCCATCAACACCTGGTGAACCATACTCTACACAGAACTGTCTACAAAAGATGTACTCGAAAAAATGTTATGGCATGCGACTAACAAGACATGTCTGTCCTGATTTCATTTGATATCTAACAAAAGGAAAAAAAAAAAGAAAGACTGGTTTTTGATCATGTGACACTGACTGACATCCACCACAGTAAAAAAGTAGCACCATCTGAGGTAAATGACACGTGTGCTGATAGCACCATCAACCAGAAAAACAGAAAACTCAACTGAAAAAAAACAACAACGACAAAGATTTACAGCACAAACGACACTGACTGAACCACAAAATTAGAAAGAACGAGTCGCTCCTATACAAACCAGGCAGAAACCAAAAGGAGATTCATACTGAATATTTACCATTAAAAAAGCAGAAATCAGCTTTATGGTTTTAAAAGTTTACAATACAGACTGATTTATTTACAGATCTGTGCCCGTGTAAAGTGAGGTGCGATGAATGGAGCACGTAACTAAAGTGACATGATAAGCCATGAGGTAGGATTCAGAGAGTACACATTTCAGAACTGCCACAAAATCACCTGTACTGGTTTTATAAAAATACTTTGTGTTTTTTTTTTTTTTTTTGGTGTGCATGTGTGAAAAATCCCAGTTAAGCCGAGCTCCAAATGAACCCTGAATAACAGTGACACGGACTGAGAGCTGGAACCTGTTAGGATGAGTCTGATCAGGAAATAATGGCATGGTGCTGGCAGGAAGAGCTTGAGTGGAGGACTGGGCAGCTATGTTCAATGGGTCCTCAGCATCTGACTCACAATCTGTGTATGTAGCTTTAAAAATGAGGCCAAATCTGTTCTAATCTACACACTGAGATCAACTTTTTTTGCTCCCTGTTCCCCATTTTGGCATCAAAAACAAAAATGAAATAAAGAATAAATGGAAAATAAATTGAATGACAGAACACTATGCACATCTATACCACTGAAAGCTTAACGCTCTTCTAATACGAAATTAAGCATGAAAGCACTAATACAAGCTAAACAGAATCTTAAGTGAAACAAAAGCTCATTCTGATTTTTTTTTTAAAAAACAAAAAGTATATTTAGCCTCTTTTTTTTGGAGCTTGGATTACTGGACGTTGGCAAAGACCAATTCTGTGCAAGTTCATATCAAGCTAAATGATCACTATTCCACTTTGGCTTATATTGAATCCACCACCCGAGGATCTGAAGAGTACCCGACACCAACACACACTCATATATAGCATATAGCATAGAAACTCTACTAAAAGATAAAGTAAAATCAAACAGTTCCTGGTTTCATGATCCCCAAGTATTGGCCTGATGGTTCCGCATTGAGGCATTCACTTCAGACTGCTCTTCTTGGCTTGGATCTTTATGGAGCTAAGCAGCTCAAAGCTTAAGCACCGCAGTGATGTCACTCATAAGCATGGAGACAAGCATGAGGATGGACGAAACTCACTAGTGTGGACCAGAGGACCGTTATCTCAGGGAGGTGTACCGGTATACTTTTGGAGCTTTTAAGCATCTTAAGAATACAGTTTGTCATGGGGATATATACATATATAGCATATTTGTACATTTCACAGTCACAATTTTCCCTGGTAGGGTTCACAACTGAAGGGACGTCACGTTACGTTGTGTTTATCAGCCATATTGCATGTGAAAGCTGTTCACTCGGAGTGAGAGGCTATCAGAGAGGAATTACTGCTTTTCAAGGCAACATTACAGCTGACAAATCTCAATATGAAAGAATGATCATGAGGATTGTCAGTTTCTTTTGGCTTTTTGTTCAACATCAGCCAAATTAAAGCTGGTGTTTTCCAGTGTACCCACAAAGCCATTATTATATATAGCACATATTCAGTTAGTGGGGGCAACATATAACACACAGCACATGACACTGACACAAAGAGGAAAAGTTCACAGAAAAATATAACCTTGAACCATAAACCGTACAATAAAGCCCGAGTCTGTCATTTATACACCAACATATTAGAGGTAAGTTACAATTAAAATAAAAAAATGTTTTTAACACAGTCCGAGCTATGAAGCATAAATGGGATCTTTGTTATAAAAGTGCTAAGTTTTTTGATTAGCCATCTGGGGAGAAAAAACCCTTAATATCACCATTAAGATCCATATTTGCCCATCATTATGACATGGCCTTTCTTAAGATTAAAGTGCTGTTGTATATGGTGAACACATCCATTTCAATTATGAGCACACTCCCAGACAACGGAAGGAAAATGAAATGATACTCTTTTACAAATGGCTCACAGTGACGTGATCGTAGGAGCACTGCAATAATTGACGAGTGTAAATGAGCTATTATCATTTAAAATAGAGTTTGCTTCTTTGACAGCATTCCATTAAGAGAGAATGCATTCGTGACACACAAAGCGAAGACTAAAAAAAGAATAGTGAAAAACAGGCATGAAGGAAAAGATGGAATCGTGCCGATATGCGATGATGATGATGATGATGACTTGGTTCAGTAAGAGATTAAGCAGAATAAGGTGCAGCCTGGACATAGATCATCAAGATCCAAATAACATCCAAATATACAATAAAAATCTCTCCTCTTGAAAATCCATTAACTAAAAAAAACAAACAAATCAACAAACAAAAAAACATTTATCTGATAATAACTAAAGCAGGAAAGACAGGGAAGTGAAGGAGACAGGAATGGCTGAGAGGCAGATTTGAGGTTGATTCACAGTTTGCCATCACAGTAAAGAACTCAAACCTGCAGCAAGCAGGCATTTTTAATGCACATCCACATGAACCGGTTTGTGAAATGAGATAGTGAATGAAGGAAGAAATGAGAAAAGAGGGAAAAGGATGGATGGCATGGTTCACAAAAAGTTATCACTTTAAAATATTAAAATCACCCCCTCTAATTTCTCCCCTTGCAGGAGGTTCAGACGACCCAGTCATCCTCTGGGGATGCCGCTTGAAAATTAAATTGGAAAATAAAAAAATGAAATTAAAAATAAAAAACCAGCAACACGTGTAACACCGAGCGCTGCTGACAGCTTTACCCACAGTCAAACACTGCTTCTGCTACTTTTACCACACACACACCAAAGTGCAGGTTAAGCAGTATCAGCTTATATTACACTCACAGCCAGCTACAACACATACACACACACACACACACACACCAGTTCTAAGTGATTGCCATTTTAAAAGCGTACATCCCCTGCCCAGACCATTTTCCTTAACCTAACTATATCACAATTTTAAACCATCGTGTTGGTGCATATGAACACCTCTCTTAAAATCACAGTTACACAAGATGCTGCATCTGTTTATCTGTGAAAAGCTTCAGATACATCACATAAAAAAGCAGAACGAGACTACACTACAGAACCGGTTGATATGTAAACATACTTAGATAAATGTGAATTTATCAATGCAACCATTAACCCACCGCCGTACTCAGAAACAGAGTTCGTTCATCACGTCATTAACACCAGCAACGACTAAATCTTACTGAAAACAATAACTGACCTTCCAATTGCTTGGAATAAGAAAGTGTGCACTTCACCCAGAGTCGGCTGAGATAGGTTCCAGCCTCCCCGCACCCCTAGAAGGATTAAGTGATACGACAAACGAATGATAAACGCCCATAAGACACCAAATGTAGTTCCATGCACTGGTGATGTCTAGATTCTATTCAAACCTAAAAAGTTCAGCATTTACGGTGCTCAACTTCCTTTAACTAACAAAAAAAATAAAAACACCCCAGTGACCCAGTCTCCATCATGCTTCGGTAGAGTGCTTTTCTTCAACACAAAAAGTTGCATTATGATGTCATAAGTGCACTCAGGGCTGGCACAATGGGAGTGCGGGCCTGTGAGGGCGTGGAGAGGGGAGATGGGAAATCACTCTGAGGAGCGGTACAAGACGGTACAAGTGCCTAGTGTTACTACACCCTAAAGAAATAGTAAACTGACTTTCAAAATGAAGGAATGTGGAAACGCTAGACCGTTTTCTGTAGCCTAGCAACATTAAACATTTGAAGGATGCGTTCAGGAAGCACTCTGAAAATGGAGGTTGAGGGTGTGACACTGAATAAAATGCACCTTGTGGACACAGGCCCTAAACGTTCTAACCAACTGGGTCTGAAGGAATCAATTAAATAACTGATTTTCCTTTTATTTAGATACTGCAGGAGTGAAACCCTGTTAAAAAGGTGCATGTTTGTGTCTCTCAAACCAACAACAGACACATGAAGAAAGAGCGAATTGTGTAAGTTTTCATACTCAAACTCAGCATTTAGAGTTTCAAGAACATTTTCCTTAAAACAGAACCGTTCTTTTCAAGGAAAGACTTCATTCTTGACTATGACAGTAAAACATGTTCTGACACAGAACACCAGTCGATGTGCCATACACATTGCTGTCTAATGTGATTTAAAGGATCACTCCTGTTAAAAACAATGACTGATAAACACACACATACACACGCACCAATATTCCACCATTAAACCATACCATTAAGCCCCCTTACCCCCTTCATTCACTGCACACATACCAACAAACCCAGCTCATGGCAGGCGGTATGGATTGTGGGTAAAGCTGTCTGATCGCCTCTGAGGTGTTATGTGGTAGTAAAATGCTTAGGGGGAAAAAAAAGGCCTCGCTGTGGGCTTCAGTGAAAATCCAAAATGGCAGCACAGGTGATCACGTGTAACCTCTCCTTGCAGCAGCAGTCTATGATGTCACTTCCGCAGGTCCTACATGCCATCATACAAGTTCTCCATCTTTACCGTCTGCCGGATGAGGAGCTTGGACTCTCTCCTCTCCTCATTCTTGATGGATTTGTTGATATCCATAATCTTTTCACAGATGTATTTGTTCACTTTGGATAGCCGCTGAGTGATCTCAGCACTGTCGGCTGTTTCCTGAGACACACGGTCATACAGACACTCTAGAACGAAAAGGCGGGTTAGGGATAGCATTTTAAAAATAGACTCTTATTCGTTAAATGTCCACTTGGACCATACATGCTTTAAAAGGTATCCTTTAGGACTCTCTCATGGAGTAAATAAGTGGGTGAAACTGTACCTCGTACGATTTTGAGTTTGCTTGGGGAGAGAGGAGGTTTAGGCAGAGCGTCTTTTTTCTTCTTTGTAGCAACACCAGTAACACTGCGGTTTTTCAGCGTCTCCGTGCCCCAGATCATGACAGCCAGGTTCTTGGTGAATTTGGAGTCACCCTGTGTCCGCTGCAGCTGATGCCACTTCTCCTCCTCCACCCAGATACCCCCACCCAAGTGTACCTAGAGAAAAGACACACGTGTCTAATAGTAAGCTATTTTCCCAACATAACAATTAAACAAAATACTTGATATGATCATTATTTTATAAATCAACATTCATCAGACTTCTACAGAAGTCCATACTTAATAAGTTTTATTTCCAATCACACAATTATTAAAAAGTAAACTGCCTAATTTAAAAGTGCACCTATGTTAAGTCCTTTCACTATTCTAATATATATTTATTATTTACCTTGCAACAGACACTGATCAGCCATAACATTAAAAACATTATGACCACCGATGGGTTAAGTAAATAACATTGATTATGTGACAATGACCATATCCGCAATCTGATTGGTCGGTGCGCAGGTAATAAGTCACTTATCTGGACTGGGGCATATGTGACTGGTACGTTAGCCGTTGGCTAGCTGCCCTATGCATTATGAGAGAAGCATTCAGTGTTTTCTCGAACAGAAATGGTACACAGGGAATATCCTAAGGGATAGAGAGTTTACGAAGTCCTGTGAAGTACTCACTGCTTGTAGAAATAGAACAGAAAACAATAGAAAGCTATTGTTCATCACAGGAAGGGAAAGAAGCTAAAAGCTACAAAAGCCCTCCCGAACATGGATAAAGCAGGTTCAAAAGCAGGTCATTTTGAGATCACACCCCACTCAGAATAAAACGTTTTAAAAAATAAAAAATATCAACGCCTGAAGTAAATTTAAAAAGACTGTTATTTTAAAAATCTGTATCACCAACTATTTATTAAGCTTGTTTTGTTGATCGGTTATAGAGAAATTTTAGCCCTTTGTCTTTTTGTACAGACCATGCCTTGAGCTAGCTCTGTACTTGCACTTAATACCTCGGGCTGACATTTCTCTGTACAGACCTCACGTTCGGTAAGAAGTAAGATTTTATTCTGTTACAGTGGCACGGGTTAGGCAGAAAGTGAACGGTCAGTTTTTGAAGGTGACATATTCAAAGTGAGAAAAATGAGCAAACGTATAAGGATCTGAGTGACTATGACACGGGCAACCAAAGGTTAAATGAGTGAGTCTATTCATCTTCAAAGCAGCAGGTCTTGTGCGATGGTCATGGATGCTCCCAACACCATGCTTCAATGAGAAAATTATGTTTTCAGGGTGATAAACATTTGAAGATTCATACAAGTCCAGCTTTGGTCTCATCAAACCAGAAATGGGACATGACTAGGCAAAATTATTTTCAGTTATAGATTTCGAAAAAGGGTGTAACTTATTCATAAAACCCCCAACTTCCCAACACAAGTTGAATTCGTTAGGAAATATCCCTTATGTAACACAGGGAGGTTAATTGTCTGTGACTCACTGCAGGTGTCTATCCACAGTCAATCGACCCCAATGATGCTGTTTTGACGTCTGTGTGACTTTTAGGATTGATTTTTCGGGTTTGACATCATGTTCTTATTACATGTGCCTCTAGAAAGGTCGGGCATGTAGGGGGATTAGTGGAAACAAAAATGGATGAAAGGCAAGACTTAATGTAAAATTATCAATAATTGGATCTCCAAAGCAAATCAGTAAAATAATTCAGGAAAAAAAACGCTTTTTATCTGTAAGTCATGTTAATGAATTAGATGTAAAGTTCGTTACAGAATTTTTCACAACCCTGAAGGCACTAGCAAGCCTTCTCCACCTATATAACTTGAGTTCACAATTATGTATCGTTGTTAGTTTCCTGAGAATTTTGAAATAAAAGTTTAATGAAATTTTCATGCGCCTTTTTCTTGTAATGTCTGTCACACCAGTGTTTTTCATTCATTCATCTTCTTCTGCTTGTTCCGGGGTCGGGTCGCGAGGGCAGCAGCCTAAGCAGTGATTTCCAGACGTCCCTTTCCCCAGCCACTTCCTCCAGCTCTTCCGGGGGACGCCAAGGCGTTCCCAGACCAGCCGAGAGATGTGGTCCCTCCAGCGTGTTCTGGGTCAGCCCCGGGGTCTCTTCCCGGTCGGACATGCCCGAAAAAAAACACCCATAAGCGTCATTGGATATCCCTTCTCCCCTGCCTAAATACTTCATGACCTTAACTATGCCCATACACATGATTAGGGACTTTTGGCTTCGACATTTAATGTGAGACTGGTTGAAATGGCCCAGACACCTTACAAATGTAACTTCCGTCACGATGGAATTGCCCACATGTTTACCGAGTTTCCACAGGTGACATGGCATTTTTTCATGCATTCACCGGTGAGTATTGTGTGAACCTTTAGAGTGTCCTTTAGAGTTACAGTTGGTTTTTGCTTCTTAACCAGTTACAAACCTCTTCTAGGAAGAGTCAAGGTTGCCCCACATTCTTTTCATACTTTTACTAATGGCTCTAATGGTGCTCTATGGGATGTCAAAAGTTTAGGCTATTTTAATAACCAATCCCAATCTTACTGTTTTAATTTTATGGGTAATTTAATATTAGATTCATTACATACAATCCCAGTTGTGTCCATTTCAGCTCCGTACTACAACTTTTAACAATTGGTAAAAGTAAACAATTTGAGCTGATAACTTATTCCAAAATACATCCTAACATCATGTCCACAAATAGAACCTGAAGACTACTGTATGCATGATGCATTCACTGAGACAGAAATGAGACAAAAATAAGACAGAAATGCTGATAAACATTATTCTATTACAGCTTGGACTTTGTTGATGCATAGAGCAGGTATCCTGGATTTTAAGGTTCACCTGATTTGAGGAGCTGGGTACCTTCCTAGTAATTCAGGAAATGCACCTTTATGCAAGGCGTGGTACACATGGGCAGCCAACTTTTTAGCATTTACAGTACACACAAGTCCTCCCACCCCATCCTCCATGATTCACTTTAGAGAAAACCTGGGGTGATTATGACTAACGCTTCATAAATATACTCAGGAATGAAGGTGTTGCCAGGCAGAATAACATGTTTTGACAGACACCATACCAGAGTGTCGACTTTTAAGTTACATTGTGGAAGACGATGCCAAAGAAACCATCAGGAGGATTGTCACTCGGAGAAGTCTTTAGGCTGGCTTCCAGAGGCCTTTCCCCTAAAGTAACTAATGTGCTTTAGGCTGCCGGCCAGCAGACATGATTTTCCCTGCTCTTAAGAGGAGATCTGTGTTCTCTGGCTAGCTGTCACTCAGGACGACTCCTGTGGTACAAATAATTAATATGGGCAACGTGTGGGTTTGTAAGGCCTAATTTGCTTTTGTTCTTCATGCTTGATCTGAGTTAAAGAAAGATGGAATAAGGGTTGGATGTCTGTTAAGCTGCTGGGAAATAGCAACATAAATGCTCTAGTTAAAATGCCTACTGGGACAAAAGATTCATAGCCAATTAGAGGAAACTAAAAAACCTGCACAAAAGATTACACAGCCCCAAAGCAAGGACTATTCGAAAAAGATATGTGATCAGCTCCAAAAGGACACAAAAACAAGTGTCTCTCTCTCTCTCTCTCTCTCTCTCTCTCTCTCTCTCTCTCTCTCTCTCTCTCTCAAAAAACACACACTTACTTTTCCATCACTGAAGGTATAGATGGTCCTTGGGGAAGGGGAGTGGGTGGAGCTAGTGTTAGCTTCCTCTCTGCACATTTCCTGTGGTTCAGGTATTGGCTCCACCACCTCAGCTTTGATTGTCTGAGTGCCATTATCGTGCATTGGTTCTGTGAGCAGTACAGCATTCAACCACAAGTCAATTACCACATCAAATTTTAATATGCTGGCATAGCTTGAAGTGTGAAATAAAACAAGGAAGAACATAAGAAAATGATTCACATACAGCCCACATGCACACACACTTTGGTTAGCTGCCTAAAAGAGCTTCCTCTATGCCTTGTGAGAGACTGGTTATTTTAGCTCTGTAAGCTGGCTTGGTGTTGAGCCCTGATGGAGCTAATGTTTTAATATTGGTCAGTGCACTGCATTCCTGACCCCAAATTAATAAGGCCAGAAACACGAACTCAAACACACCCACACACAAGGCGTGGATACTGATCTGAAGCTTTTGGACATTATGCGCTCTTTAAGCATTCAGTAGAAGAAATTATACACACACCACCACCTAACAAAGAGAAATGGTTCGATTCCCAAACCAGCAGGAAAAATGTGTGGCGGCGGGGGGCAGTGTGCTGCACCTTCCCTTCCTCCACCTTGATGGCTGAAGTGCCATTGAGCAAGGCACCTAACCCCCAACTGCTCTCCGTGAGCCCCCAATGTGTGGCAGTCCACTGCTCCGAGTGTGTGTGCTCACTGTTTCTGTGCCTGACCCCAGCACAGTCATCCTTCTTCTTCTTCCTTCATCTTGTGAACTCATGCTCCTTATTCTTAATATTAAGTTACTCTACAAAAGGTGTTATTACTGAAGTCAGTGAACTGATTTCATAGTTCTCAGAATATATAATTACTGATAATTTTTTATAGATAATGTAATAAATACACCGCATAATGAGTCCACTGCTCATCAAATATCTAGATATGAAAATTGCATGTTTCAAAGCCATTTAAATAGACCATGATGCATTTTTATTACTATTTTTTTTTACATACCATACAAAACATTTGCAATAGATAATTATGAGGGATGATCAGTATTGATCAGATGATTTCGAATACTGTACTTGCTTTGAATTGATTATAAAAACACTCAATGATAAAAAGAAACGATAGTGATGCACCAACTGCAATTTCCCTGGACGATTTAAGATTTTTTTTTAATCGCTATATTGACCTTTACATAAATGCAAAATTTTATTTTCATAATAATAATTATTATAATTATTATTTTATAGTAACAGTAGCCTAGTAGTACCAGTGGGCAAAGTGTTGAGTGGCTCCTTTTCAATGTTGCTGAACTGTCCCTGAACTGTATCCAGCAATAGGATTTTTGCAGTGCCCACTCTGCTGTCTGTGTGTGCTTCTCTCTCCAAAAGCCATGTTAGTGCAGAGACAGTTAAAATGATGCTAGTTCTGCTAGCTTTAACTTTAGCTACTTTTTCCATTGTTAGGTTCCTCAAACTGGCCTTTTTCAACTGGATGACTGTGATTTGTGCCTACTTAGGTATGTTGCTTCGAACGTTTTCGTGGTGGTGGGGGGGGGGGGGGGGGGGGGGGGGGGGGGGGGGGGGGGGGGGGGGGGGGGGGGGGGGGGGGGGGGGGGGGG
>JAQMYF010000015.1:12796588-12816888 GCA_030014195.1 Neosilurus mollespiculum
ATGTGCATTTTGCATTGTGAAACATAATGTCACAACTGGAGTTACTATCTAAGCATTGCCGTTATATATATATATATATATATATATATATATATATATGATCCTGAATTCTATGTCAAGGAATTTCTGTTACATCTCAAATATCTTGGTGTCCAACATTATAATGGTCTTAAATAATGAATAATTGTAATTTTTTTTAATTTAAAATTTCTCATCAGTTTAACCCAATTATACACTGTGAAAAGTTCACAAACACTTCAAAATCCACATTCCTGGTAGAGATGTAACTGGACACCAAATCCAGGAATTATTCTCTTATCTAGAAGCCAAGGGAATAGATTGTGTTCTTCATGTTCAATAAATGGGTTCACTTTTAGGCGAACATGTTTTTAAAAAGCAATACCAATGTCTTAAACAATTCACAAAAGTAATAAAGGACACAACCCGAACCGAAGATGGAATCAAATGTGCTGGTCTGTTTGGAAGTTTTTCCACAAATATTTGAGATGTAACATTTCTGACACGAAAGTAAATACAGACTGATCGAAGTCCATATTATCCCGAGTTCTCAGATTGTAAAAAAAACCCCAAACAATTCAAACAATTTAAAAATGCCAGTTTAACAGAAGGAGAGCACAATGCACTCGAGCTGGTTATTCAGTTGTACAGAATGTGTACATCTAGAGACGAAGCGAAAGCTGACACGAAAAGTTACGTCCCCAAAGTCGAAATAAAAGTGTGAATAATAATGCTGACAAAGCATAGAAATCCTGATCAGGGTAGATGACAGGTTTATAAAAATGAGTTGTGCTTGGAATTATTTTTGTATTATTGAAAAATGCATTTTTTTCAAGAAAAGGTTTTAACACAACCACCTACAAACTGTCTGTGAAATGTCCATGATTTTAGTAACAATATTTAATTTTAATTAAAAAATAAAAATAAAATATTGATGTACTGATTATTTAGTTTGTTAATCTTCTTTTCAAAGAGCTTTGCGCTTTTATTTATAGAATTCATTATTGTGAGTTCTGTGTAATTATTTGAAATGTAACAGAAATTCCTTGACACACACACACACACACACACACACACACGATCAGATTTGATAATTCATCTGCACCCTGGTATAAAACAGACATTATTCTCATTGGTGTAGTCGTAGTACTGCTCTAGTTCAAACGTTGGATCCAACACTTAACGTTTCCCCTCAGAAAAATAAAAGGTTATTACTAATCAAAGACATTTCACCCCAGTAAATTTCCAAGAACACAGAGAGACAGACAAATAAATAAATAAAAGTGAAGCTGTCTGTCATCCGATCTACTGGAGGTTACTCTACCTTTTTATGTCGGAGTGGCGTTCTTTCTTCACCAAAGTGATTCTCTATGGCATGTCCTGCATTCCTGGTCGTCATTTTAGGGATTTTCATTTTCTTTTGCATAATACTGTTGTCCAGTTCCTCAATGCTGTCTGAGGGGAAAAAAGCAACGGGATAAAAGTCAGCTGTGAGTTTTTACAGAGTGTATGTATGAGATATTAGTATACATAGCAAAGGTCTTAAGCACATGCAAAACAAACAAAGAATAAAAACAACTCTGTAGAGGGGTGAAAATACAGAAAATAAAGGTTTCTACTTAAAGAAATAAAAGCAGTTAACAGTGATAAACTGAAAGTGAATGTCAGGTCTGTTAACCCTGATGGAATGAACAATCTCAACTACAGTGTTATAGTTAAAGCCTCACTAAAGCATCAGAGATAATCTTCCACAGCTTGATTTGCTGCTTGCTTTATTTTGGCATATAAACCTTTTATAAAAGACCTTTTTTTAATGAAAGTGGTTAATGAAGCTATGTCTTTAGAGACATACAAGCAGCAGCATTTAATCTATACTGTGTTTATGCTGATTCAGTAATACAGGAGAAAAAATAATCAGGTCATAATTAAACACTTCTTTTTTTTTGCTAAAAGACCTGAAACATGACATCTCACTGATTAGCATGGCATGAGGACGAGAACTCGGGGTAAACACTTTAAATCAGTTACGGCTTAGAAACGGGTTGGACTGATTGTGTCTGTTCACTTGAGACTCTTTTTCTTCTTCTCTGAAGTAACAGGAGTTAAAACGCAGTGAAAAGGTGGCGAATTAAACCAAACACGGTTCACGTTTCCTCCAAAAATGTCATACCTCTGCACGACGCTAACGTTAGCATGTTGGCTAGCAACTCACCTAGCTAGGGATTGCAGCGTACGTGACACCTATGCTAACTATCAAGCTAGCTAGCCAGATAGACCCCCCATATTATATACACACATAAACATTATATATACACACACAACACACATATACATTCTCCTACTGCTTCTCATAAACCACAATATTTCATCCGCAAAGTTATATTTTTTTCATTTAACGACACAAGGTATGTCAGATGCATTTTAAACGCCTGAGGTGAGAAGGTGAAAAACAGCAAAACAAATACACAACCAACATTAAAACACACGCACGGTTTACTTTAAGATAAATAGTGTCACCACGTAGCAACAACGCGGTGTGATTTCTAGTCTGAGTTTTCCTAATTTCTCTGGTCTGGAAAGTAAAAAGCCAAGAGGAGAAATAAAAAAGAAAGGAGTGTATTTGCGAACTTACCTGCCAGAGCGAGAATGTGCGCCTTGGCCGGCTGGCCTGTACCTCTGAACACCACATACACCTTCTGCTCATCAAAATCTCTTTTGTGCACTGGTCTCAAATCTCTCACGTTCGCAACGGGTAAAGCACAACACGTGTCGTCCTCCAAAAACCTCACAAAAGCATACATTATTTCTCTTTGGTCCAGCACTTTGGTTATGGTTCAGTTTCCCTCTAAAAGAATTAAAAATATAAACACAAAGGGAAATGCCTCTGGGATCGACTAGTTCAGCCTGGTGCGCAGCGCCCCCTCTCTGATTTAGACTCAACTAATCGACACAGAGATTATCCCAAAGAATCTTCTGCCTTTTTCATTCCCAGATATATTATTTGTTTCTCATTATAAAGTATTATTTGTAGATTTTTTTTTTTAATTGACGGAAGTCACAACATACCGTTTGGTAAAGTTGCATATATATATATATATATAAAAAAAATTGGGGCTGGTGGATTAGTGGTTAGGGTGCTGGGCCCCTGATCAAGGTTGTGGGTTCGTATTTCCATGAGACCCTGAAGATCCCTGGGCAAGGTCTTAACCACAAGCGTGCCTCTGTCCACCCAGCGATATAAATGGGTACCAGTACAAATACTGGGAAGGTAACCTGAAACGGACTAGCGTCCCATCCAGGAGTTTTAACTCCTTGTCACTTCACACTACAGAAACAGGGATAAGTTCCACCCTGATGAGCCACTAGGCTCTGGTGTAAAAGACAAACTGACTTCACCTTACTTTTTAAAATGATTTTTTTTATTGGTTAATAAGTTAAAAAAACAATATAAACAATCAAATCTGAACAAGAAATGTAAATCTAATAATCAATAATTAAATATATATTATCTAAATGTGTAGTAAAGGTAGTAAACTGCACTTCTGAACATCACTGTAGTAGTACTGACAAAGGTGCTTGCTTTGTTCCTTTATTATCTATCTTTGACCTAGAAGAAGACCTAATTTTAATCTATTTATACTTAATGGGATATTGCGATCTTTTTGGTCAACTACCTGGTGATTGAACAATATGGTCCCAACTGGATAATGCTTAAATCATCAAAATGACGGACACTTCCAATTCGGTATAGTCATTTAAAGCAGACGGTGTCATCATTATCACACTTTAAAATGGAAAAATAAATCATAAAAATGTTTTTCTTTTTTTGGTTTGTATGTCTTGTGTTTTCATGTAATATATACTACAACTTTAAATGAGTTTAAAAACACACCTTTGCAAAAAAAATATTCTTACATTTCCATGTAGTATATACTAAACCACTGAATGAATTTAAAAAGACCCCATTAGATACACAGCACTTATACTCTTCTAACAGAGTGCAAACTGGACCTTCCTCAGTGATGGTTAAAATATATGAAAATAAAACTATACAAATCAAGATTTTTTTTTGTTTTTGTTTTCATTTTTCCTTTTATGTTTAGTTTTGTGTGTTGTATACACAATTATTTAAAAAATGTATGTAGCTTCATTGCAAAGTTTTAAAAATAAGCTTCAAAATCAGAATGTAGTAGCCTGTATTTAAAACAAAAACAACAGACTGGATCCTGGGTCAGCTGCACTGGCCCCTATAAGATCCAATTATATGCCTTCTATTATTATTAAGGTGAAAGATAGTAACACACCAATGAGAAAGCAAAGTAGTTTGGTATATTTATTTCTAAGAGTGTAACATTTGAATATTCAATAAATTCATCAAAAAAATAAAAATTATTTACAAAGGCACTTGCAGTTTTTTCTTCTTCATTGAGCATGGACTCTTTCAGGATTCCTGTACAGTAACTCCTACCTATTCACTCTGAATTATGACTCTAAATGACTATGTCTGTTTGGCTATCAGCGTACAAGGGTAGTTAAGTGGTGGTTTACTACATAGTCATTATCTCTAAAGTATAACCTGTGGACTTCTTACAGTCTCAGGATCTGTTGGTGGGTCCACACTTATAGTTCTCACTCTTGAATCTACATTCTTTACATATTTCTTTCCCTGTAGTTAATGTAGTAGTTACTGAATCACGAATGACTGAATAAAAACGATAGAAGTATGGCGCATTAATTGCTAATTGCTTACTGTCATACTTGTTTTGCATTACTACTTACTGTATTGTCATTATTTCTATACACATTTCTTAGAAATCAGGAGTTAAATGTGTGTATTTTGATCGAGGGGTTTCAGAAGAATACTATTATCTCATGAGCACCAAAATGACAGGCTTTTTACTAGCATATATTTTGAAATTACAGGTCATTGTCATTGTAATTCTGCAGACTATGGAATTTTAAATGATCTCATGAATAGACCTGATAGTCAAAGGATAAAGGAATCTGCAGCTCTTTGTGATAAAGTGGGTATCTAGCAATGTATAAAGACTTTGGTTAAAGATTTTTTTTTCTTTCAATAACCCATCATCTCAATTTCATTCAGCGGGAAAATGCTCTTCACACCAACTACTCATTATCATAATCGATTCATTCAGCTATTGCTTTTGTTCTGCACCAGAATTCACAGAGAGAGAGAGAGATAGAGAGAGAGAGAGAGAGAGAGAAAGTATTCTTCAGGATGACTGGCACTGACTGCTTGTGCATGTGTGTGTGTTTGCAAGTGTTGTTTAGAAAAGTGTCTTTCTCTTTTTATCACTTCCTTGTATCTAATAAACTCACACCAGCTACCTGACAATAAAAGGGATCTCACAGACAGGTTGTTGTACACAGCAAAGGATTCCTTGACTGGCGCTTTAATACAGAGAGGTGCACGTTCAATAAATGGCACTAACAATTCCGTTCTGCTTCATCTGCCATAATTGAAAAGCAAGTGATGCAGAACTTTGGATGGCACTTCCTTCACATGGTTCTTTTTCATGTCATTGTTTGACTCAGATGGACGATCCGGTGTTGACCTGATTTTATGTTACTTCATAGATGAGTCTCTCTCTCTCTCTCTCTCTCTCTCTCTCTCTCTCTATACAGTGAAAGAGTCACAGAAGTACGAAGAACATGAAACATTACAGCTAACAAAAAGTTACCAAATACTTTTAGCTACCGAAGGCAAATAATTGTCCACTTTATCTCAGCAGAAAGCTGTGATGCTTGAGAGATGCCAGGTGGAACAGTAAAGAATTATTGTAGATAATAACAAAATACAAAAGTTGGTGTCAGGTTCAAATTCTCTGAGCAAACAGAAATATCTTGGAAATTCACTTTAGGCCTGGTTGTGTGTTGAAAGAGCAAGGAAGCACTGCAGGACTGTGACCTGGATGGTTGCTCTGTGGCACAGTAACTCCAGCCTAATCTGTACCTCAATAGCTCACCTGTCCTGCAGCTCAAGTCTGCTCCAATAAGCCTCTATACATCCCAGAGCTGAGGCATTCAAGTGAACCCAAAGCAAAACGAAGTACCTCAGTGTCCATGTTGAACTAAAGAAATGTGGAGAGAACCAAGTCAAAATGAAGTCTAAAATAAGCTTGGTCTCCTCTTGCTCTTTCTGGGTACTCTGTGCAAACATCACTTCAAGCACATTCATTCATTCATTCATTCATTCATTTTCTGAACCGCTTAATCCTAATTAGGGTCGCGGGAAGGCTGGCGCCCATCTCAGCCGACTCTGGGCCAGACTTCAAGCACTTAAAAACAAAAAACAAAAAACACCCAAATTATCATTCCAACTAAAGGATCACGGAAACAATCCAACTTCCAAGTAAATGGCCAAATCAATAACAAATTACAATAAAAAGTTTTTAAAAATTCAGGTTAAATTGATAATTGATAGAAAATCAAGTTCCATTTATCCAAATGTACAGCCTCACATGATGAATGTTTTTTTAATGCATACATACATTTTACTACATACATACTACATATATGTTACAGTCAGATTGTGTAACCAGTCCATTTCATGAAATTCCTAAAACTTTTAGTCAGTCATTTCACGAAATGAATAAAAGGTTTAGGAATTTCGCGAAATGACTGGTTTCCACAATTGTGGTACAATTGTTCTGACTGTAACATATACACCTGGGCAGCAGTAGTGGTTTCTTCCCACAGTCCAAAGACTTGCACATTAGGCTGATGTGCTGTTCTAATTTGCCCCTAGGTGTGAGTAGCAGTGTGCATGGTTGTGTGTGTTGGCCCTGAGATGGACTGGCAAACTGTTGAGGGTGTAACCTTCCTTTGCCTGGAATCAGCTGAGATAGGCTTCAACCTCCCTGTGGCCCTAATAGTAGGATTAAGCTGTTTGGCAAATGAATGAATGAAGAAATTATTTAATATGCATTCAGTCATGGTTGTGTGTAACAGGAAAACGCAGGGATGCAATATGCAGAATACAAGTTTTAATAAAGAGATCAAGGCAAACAACTCAAAACGTGGGACAGGCAGAGGTCAGTCAATCAGCCAGACAGCACAGTAAAGATAATCCTGTGGCAAGGTAGATTAGGCAGGCAGAGAGCATACACGTAAACATAACGTAAAAAGCCGGTCAGATAATCCGTAACGAAAAGACAAACTAGGTCCTGTACAGGAAACACTATCAGAATAAACAGTGCTTGGTAGAGACATAACAGAACACACAGAGAAATACTTTGCAAAGAACCTAACAAGTACTCAAGTGGTCAAGTGGTCAGCGGTGCAATGGATGATGGGAGGTATAGTGATAACCAGAATGTGCAGGTGCTGCAATACACCGTAATCCTTATTTTCTGAGTAAAATCTATTTATCTTTTGCATGTATCTTAACCAGAGGTAAAGCTCTAGTATTTTGGCTTCCTAAAAAATAATGTTCATCCACCTGTGGTGCAGGAGCATTGGTGACATTCTGAGGACCCCCATCTGATTACAAAGTGAACGGACCAAGCTTAGGGCCATGATGCTAAGACATATCTTGATAAACCTCATAGTCCAGGGAAAACACCTCACTAGCAAGCTTTGAGATATCTTTAGGTTTTACTAGAGGGTGAAAATTGCTCTTTGCATGGCATCATCTTTGCAGAAAGGGACACGATTGAAAAAAAATCAAACCTTTCTATTTTAGTTTCGTGAAATATACACCATATGGCCAAAAGTATACGGACACCTGACCAATATACTTATACAGTATGTGCCTGGTGAACACCGTACTCTGCTTCCCCCATTGTTATAATAACCCTTACTCTTCTGTGAAAGATTCTGCAGCATGGCTGTGGGGATTTGTGCTCATTTAGCCATAAGATCAATAGTAAGCTTGGACACTGATGTCAGTGATAAGCCCTGGCAATCCAAAGGTTTTACAACGGAGTTGAGGTCAGGTTTCTGTCCAGGACGCTCAAATGCTCCCATTCCAATCTTGGTGAACTTTCATGTAGTCATATGTCTGGGCCCCGCAGTTCTATTCATTCATTCATTTTCTAAGCCGCTTAATCCTAATTAGGGTAGTGGGGAGGCTGGTGCCCATCTTAGCTGACTCTGGGTGAGGGCAGGGTACACCCAAGCAAACACGGGGAGAACATGCAAACTCCACACAGAAACGCCTGAGCCCGGGAATCAAACCCAGGCCTTCTTGCTGTAAGGAGGATGTGCTAACCATTGTGCCACAGTGCCGCCCCCCACAGTTGTAGTGAAAGGAAATTGTAATATTTAAGCATACACATTCACTGACATCCCATATAACTGTCTGCTTACAATTATGTCAACAGTTTTGGGAAGATCAAAACATGGGTGTGATGGTCAGATGTCCACATACAATTTACCATATAGAGTGTCTAAGGATTCTTAAAGTTGCAGTTACAAAGTTGTAACAGGTAGAAAATTTGTATTTTTTAAAACCTGATTTTTCCTGATGGACGTTTGCCAGAATTCAGCCACAGTAATATCTCATGGGTTTTCCTAGACTATTCCAGGAAATAATATCAGCTCATTCCAAATTATGCTTCCTGCCCAACTAAGTTAGTTAGACAGTGAATAAACCAACTTATTCTGAACTGTCCCTAGCCAATATATACTGTATATACTGTGTACTGTCCACACAACCAACAAAGGTTATAAAACACAAGAACATTTGACATTAGCATCTGTTTGGGCAACACAGTGAAGATGGAGATGATGGAGACTCATGAAGAGTTTGGCACTGCAGACGTGGTTGCCGACACTGAGTCAGACATCATGTCCCTCCAATTAGAGTCTCTCAGCTCCCCTCATTCATCTTTATTGCTGATACATTAACCGCCATTTATTAAAAGACATGGGATAATCTCTATAATGATGTGGCTGATGGAGCTGGGCTCACAAGAGGGAGGTAGGTGCTGTGTGACTGGAATTTAAAAATGTCCGGTTGTTGGGTGAGGTACTAGCAGTTTGCCAAATGAGGATGATCATGATGGTGATGATGATGGTGATGATGATGATGATGACAGAGAGAGATAAATATGAGGACTTATGACACTGGCATTAGGCTCAAACATATTAGCCATTAGCACATGGCCAATCAAAATGCTGCACCTGTTCCAGTTTGGGAGAAGGACAGACGATTGCACAGGTGCCTGTGTGTGTAAGCGGCTGTGTGTTTGTGTGAGTATGATCACTGCCTAAGTAAGAGCCAAACGTCTGGCATGCTCACTACCTGCTGCTTCTGCCAGACTTTCTGAAGCCCGCAGGAGACAGCAGGATCATTTAGAGAGCATTACAAATATGCTTTAAAATAAAGAGTCCAGTATGTGCAGGGAGTAAAGACAGTCAGGGTCGATCAAGAACGGAGCTGTTTGGCGCCTTCATCTTATATTGATAAACAACTTAGCCAGCACAGATCCTCTCCTGTTTAATTGAACCGGTCTTAATTACGTTACTTTATTTTGTCCCTGAATTAGCACATCATGAATAATTAATTGGCCGTGATGGCATCAACCCAGTAATAAAAAAAAGTGATAGCCCATGAAATGAATGGTGGCCTCTAAACAGGCCGCAGTGGAGCACCATCGATTACTAATGTGAGTCGTCCTGAGACCCTCTGCATAACTGACAGAGAGAGCAGCTGCAAAACTATATTGTGTTTCCCCCACGACCCCCTCACCCACACCCACATCAAATATTCAGAAGGGTATCACTGCTGGTGTGCCAACCCACTGTGTATTCTCTGTGACACAGACGATGGACCATTGATCTTCCTTTAAATGAACAAATGAGCAGTGCTGAACTAGTGCTCAAACTCCAGGCCAGCTCAATGCGCTTCGCTAGGATCACTCTCACTCCAGGGCCTGCACTATCGATCTGACCAGATCAAGGAGCAATACCTCCCAAGTAACTTTCCAAATATGATTTTTCAGCTGTGTCAGCATGAACAACAAGCTTGTTTACTTATATTATCCTCAGCAGTATCAGACAAGGAAACAGATGTTTGAGTAAAAATAAATAAATAAAATAAAATAAAATAAAATAAAACAAACAAACAAACAAACAAACAAACAAACAAATAAACAAACAAACAAATAAATAAAAAATTCTGATTTTGAGGCATGCATAATATTTGTGTATCTGTGGAAAAGTCCTTCAAATGGTGCAATATTAAAATTTTATGCTACACCAATCAGCAAGAATATTAACACCACTTTACTGGTCTATAGGTAGGCAGCTTCATACAGAGTAAACTGCAGTGCACTGTGTGTTCTGACACCATTCTATCGTAGGCAGAATGAGCTGTTTCAGCAGTTTGTGTTACAGTAGCTCTTCTGTGCGGTCACACCAGACATTACATTTTCACCCCATCACTTGCCTTGGACACCCTTGACACTCTTGCCAGTTCACTGCTTGTTCTTCCTTTGACCACCTTTGGTAGGTACTTACTGTACAACTGTATATGAAGAACACCCCTCAAGACCAGCCATTCTGGAGATGAATAGACCCTGTCATTGCATATGGGCTGTAAGGGCACATGGATGCATACACCGGTACTCCTCACTGTTTCCTTTCTTACAATTGCTAAACATTCTCCCATCCATTGCATGATGTCATCCACCCACCACCTTCTCTGCCATCATCTAGATCTCCTTCCATTGATCCTGCTCTCCAGTATGAGGGTGCTTATTTTGGGACCTGTTGATATGGCCAAAATATTTTGATTTTAGTTTCGTGGTAGTCTCCATCAGCTTCTGTTCTGTCTCCATCTCTTTAAGAGCCTCAAGATCTCAAAGGCCTCTAGCCATCTAATGGATTACAAACTAACTAGTCAGTAGCCATGTTGATTTAAAAAGAAAATCTAGCTACCGAGCTAGCTACCTAACAGGACATGTCTCTACCAACATTTGAACAGACTCATTCAGATTATCTTTGGTGTAAAGTCATATTAAGGGCTTTGTCACCATGATAACCATTTTAGACCTGCTAACATTTGATTGGCTAAAAGTGAGGGGGCTAATATGCCCCATGTCATGTGTATGCCCATAATAAGCCTCATGTCATGTGCAGATATCGTACTGTCTTACTGCCAAACATAGAGGAGGTGAGAGGTGTTCAGTGTGTTGACAATGGTAAGTTATCAGGGCAGTCAGTCCAGATCTCACATGGAACCTTTCCTCTATTGCTCCACTTCGCAGCACGCATAATGTAATTTAACGTTTTGAGTAGAACGAGTGGGCGTGTCCAGACTTTTGACAGGTACTGTATGTTATAACACCTATTATAAAGAATTGTTCCCTCACCAGGCTCAGTTTTTTCCTTCTCCTCAACTTATGCTGCAATCCATTGTACACATAACTCTCTGCAAACTTTCTGCAGTCAAAGATGTGATGAGAGTGACATGGGACGGTCATTCAACTTGGAATTTGGGAAATCAAGAACTTGGGCAACATCTAACTTATTTGATGTTATTCCACTGATTTAAACCCAGTTAATATAAACTAAATACTACATTTATAGATATAAAATAATATACATTTATAATTAACACTTTAAGTATATGTGTTCATAAAATTAAAAATAACTGAAATAATTTGGAATTCTTCACGTTCAGTGATTTCAGGATGCGAGTTCTGGCATAGTGACTACCTTTGTTCTTACAAACATAAATACCAGTCAAAAGTTTGGACATACAAGTAATCGTGCCGAAACGTTTGAGTGGTACTGCGTATATATGTATATCATCATCATCATCATCTTCTTCCTCTTGATCCGGGGTCGTGTCGTGGGGGCAGCAGCCTAAGCAGTGAGGTCCAGATGTCCCTCTTCCCAGCCACTTCCTATAGTTCTATCAGACCAGCTGTGTGTTCCTGGTTGACCCTGGGGTCTCTTCCTGGTTGGACATGCCCGAAACACCACAGCACTGAGGCATTAAGGAGGCATTCTAACCAGACGCCCAAGCCACCTCAACTGGCTCTTCTCAATGCGGAAGAGCAGCGGTTCTACTCTGAGCTCCTCCTGAATGGCTGAGCTACTCTCTATCTACCTTTATTTATAAGAGACAGCCCTGCCACCCTGTGAAGGAAGCTTGTACAAGCGATTTTGTTCATTCAGTCACTACCCAATGTTTGTGACCATAGGTGAGGGTTAGAACGTAGACCGACTGATAAATTGAGAGCTTTGCCTTGCGGCTCATCTCCCTTTTTCACCACGACGGACTGGTACAAGCTCCACTTTACAGCAGAGACCTCACTGATCCATCTGTCGATCTCCCGTTCCATCCTTCCCTCACTCGTGAGCAAGATCCCGAGATACTTGAACTCCTCAACTTGGGGCAGGACCTCATTCCAGACACGGAGGGTGCATTCCAACCTTTTCTGGTTGAGAACCATGGCCTCAGACTTGGAGGTGCTGGAGGTGCTATAAATGTATAGATTAATATGGAGCTACAGAAGGAGCCATTTCTGCACAAAGGAATGTACTACAAATATAAAAATCTTTGGACCACACAGACACTGCATCATTCAAGAGAAAGGTACAAACGAACACCCAGGCATGAATACAATTTGGTCTAAAAATTTCACCTAAAACCCAAGACTACACCAAATTAACTGGAGGCATCAGGTACAAAAGTATGTACTTTTAGTATTAAGGAAGAAGCCTCTACTTTAAGACCTGCATTAATAAAAGCTAGACTGTCACAAGGATCAAAGACATCCTAGAAGACCTACATATGGGTGTTACTGTCAGGTGTCTAGAAACATTATATGTACTTTCACTTAAAATAAACTAGTGTGCAAGTTTGAGATAATTGGAGTCAGGAGTATTACCGCAAGGGGAACAGTAAAACTGTCTACCCATAAACCCAAGGCGGAAAAGAGACACAGGGGGCCTGGATTGCAAATTTAGCATCTTCTAAATATGAAAAGAAGTCAAAGAAGATGGTACAGGGCTTCAACAATGTGGAACACCCCTCAAGTTAAATGGTTTTAATACTGTTTTATTTATTGGAAGTCACTGAGATGAATGGTTGTGTGCATGAGGTTCAGCTATTGCTAATTGCATTAGTTCCTTAATGGTGATTTGCCATAATATAAAAACTATGTCAACATGTCGAACACCGGCACCTAAGAGGCCATCATGCTTCACGAACAACGCTTGTCTTCCGTATGAATATGCTCTCTACACAGTTCTAGTTCATCCATGAGCCTAATGAGAGACGACACCATGTTTACATGGAGTGACTAATTTTCTCATCCAGATATAGTAGGTATGCTAATTTGACAGCAGGACAACAAGGCTTGTCGCTGTCCGTTATGGCATGCAAACATCTTCAGGGGTGGTTTGTGGGTGTGTGTGTGAGTGTGTGTGTGTGTGTGTGTGTACGCCGATCTGATAAGCAGCTGCGGCAGAGAGCAGCGGCTTGCGAGTGACAGCTCGCTGCTCTTTGTTGAGCCAACACATACCGTTCTGCCGCAGAGGCAGCGACGAGCTAATGAAGTGACCCTGCAAACAAGACCTGCTGGTAACTAGGTAACCGTATCACCATTTTAACGAAGCCAGCGGCAGTGAACAGGCTCAGCGTTGATAGAATGAAAAGAGGGTGGCTGGTGGCTATGAAGTCTCCAACAGAAAAGATGCTCCTTTTTTCTGTTCTTTCGTTGGCCTTTTATCTGTTCCTAACTCTTGCTCTTGTCTCTCTATCTTGCCCTTAGCTCTGCTGCCATCCACTATCTCAATCCACTACAAAGCCCCATCAGCACCTACCGCCATTACACACACTCAAGCAGGAAATAACAAAAGGCCCCTCAACCTGAAATTATGCTTTTTTTATGGATTTGTGGCACACAGCAACAGCAGTGTCCACGGTGACAAAGAAATTGTCACCATTGTCTCGGCTGTCATGCTAGAGAGGCCCTTAAAATGTTGTTTACATTTTCTCAAATATCTGCGTCTCCTCCTCTCCCTGTCTCATGCTGGCACGGGTTCTTGAAAAGGAAAAGACAAGTTAATAGCAGCAGCACAATGCATTTTCATTTAGAATCTTTCGAGTGTTTGTTGTTTTTGTTTTTCACATGGCAAATGGAAAGCTCATGGCTGATTATGTGAAGAAGGCGTGAAATTGTGTTATTTGTAAGACTGGGGTATAAACTGGAGGCAGCAGTTGTCGAAAAAGCTTCAGGGCCTGGAATCCAGACATATTTTAAATAACGCTGTAATGACACAGATCTTCTCAGGAGCACCCACAACATCCACCAAATACACACACACACACACACACACACACACAACTCATATCTTAGCCTGCTACATTAACACATTAATTCTCTCTTCATTAACACACTCACACTGATTTCGCCATGCTTCTCCGTGTGCATTTCGGGGAAAAAAAAAAAACAGCTGGAAAATAGTCCAGTGGCCAATGGCATAACCAGATGCTTTATCTCTCTCTCTCTCTCTCTCTCTCTCTCTCTCAGTCCCCATCCTTGCACACACATCATTTTCTCTCGGCTACGTTTTTAACGCAATTGTTTTTCCTCATAAGCATTATAAAGTCATTAATAATGAAGTCTCCGGATACACACCGTGCAAATCGCTGTGGAAAGGCTATAATTTGGGCAATTACAGGATTTCATCACAACTGGTCTAATAGTGTTTTATAATTGATGTCCCTGTCAGCTGCTATATACAATCATTTTAAATGGGTCGTCTAGCTTTCTCTCTCCTTTCCCTGTGTTATGGGCAATGATGGACAACAGAGCAGCAGGGTGGCACTTTGGCAGTGCTGGTCATGGTAAAGCATTATACACACACAGTAGGAAGTCAGGGTGTCGAGATACTATCCCTGCATCACTCAGCCTGAGGCCAACATTTAGATGGAGAGAGGCAGAGATAGAGATAGAGAGAGAGAGAGAGAGAGAGAGAGAGAGAGAGAGAGATAAGATGCCTAGAAAGATTTGCTGAGATTTCATAAACTGAGGCGAAAAGAAAACAAAGTGGATTTTACTTAACCATGTTTAGAAAGGGCGTTTCGCTTCGAGCTGTGCCAGGCATGGAAATCATCAGATTAAAAGAAAAATAAGAAGGAACTTGGAGAGATCGAATACATTAACATGGAGGAGTGTGTGTGTGTGTGTGTGTGTGTTTCCAGAGAATTCCCACAGAGAAAGAGGCACAGAATTAGAGGAGATATGGAGGTTGCCTATTATCTCTGTTCTGGCCAGCAGGCTCGCCGATCTCTCCAAGACTCATGAATGTAATTGACCTTTTTTCCTGTAATAGTGGAGAGTGAGAAAGTGAGGGGAGAAAGACTAAACACAAACCAGGCAACGTTCATTTTAGAGCAACACAGTATCACTTTGGAGTCTGCTGATATGAAAAGGGCATTTAAATCAATAGATTGACAATAGCCTCTGAAAAGATGGCTGAACTCAATTTTCTGGCTGTGACCACCAAATCCTCAGAACTTCTCAGTCCTTCACTTTGGCCAAAAACTATTTTTATTTCGCCTTTGCTGCTGTCTCATCTTTCTCCTCCTCCTCTTCTTCTTTCCTCTTCTTCTTTTCTATGGCCTGTATGCAGAGCTGTGTTCAGGCCTAGCTTTGTGGATGAACAATGTGCAGGTCTAATCATTATTTAGCTGCGCTGTGTGCTAGAAAGGTCAGCAGTTTGAAATGTCAGGCTTCAATAGAGCTAGATGCACATCGTGCCGCTCAAGTGTCCAATTAAATGGGGGCTGGCAGGGGCTGGGGGGTGAAGTGTACTTCACATGGAGGAGCTAATGAGGGGCCAGGGTTTTGGAGCCCCCTCTATGGCGAGTGCAGGGAAGAAGGGAAGGCATTAGAAAAGAGAGCAATGCGAGCAGTGTGAGAACCCCAAAGACCTTCAAAAGCAAGCATGGGAATATCAATTGATCTTCATACACTTACATACATTTTACTATCGGAGCAGATGCGAATGAAGCCACGTATACACACATGCACATACAAAATGATAAGGAAGGTTAGTGTGTCCTGTGTGTCAGTGCTTCATCTACCCGAGTCATTTCAGAGCACCAGATGTTTTCCAAACTGCAAAAAAATAAAAAATAAAAAATCTTCCCACACACTCCGTGCAGATAAAACAGGGTCAAAAATCATCACAGACACAAACACTTTCTCTGCATCCTAATAAACATGCATACACACTGCCCACATGTTCTACCACACAAAAGGAATGACTCATTTTCTTTTGAAAAAGGGTTTCTCACCTTTCACACTGAAATAATTCTTTTTTCTGTATCAATGTTATCAAGTACATTTAAAGAGTCCATACTGGCTGAGGTACATTTCAATCCCATCTTCATCTACTGCATTTATATCTTATGTGAAATTACCACTGAGAGGAATTGTACATGTTTGCCTGTACTGTCAATTAGTGAGATACTAATTGGTGATATTCTGGTGAATAGTGGGGAATCCTTGTGAAGAGTCAGTGACATTTTGGCAAAGATAGCGACTGTGCCAATTCTTCTTTGGCTGTTTGCTCGCCAAGTTGCATTTATATAGTGCCGTTGTCATGTGATGGTCACGTGACCACAGATGTACGCCGACTATACGCAGAGTACTATACTGCTCATAGTATTCTTCAAGAAGTAACCACATTCCTGAAGGAGGCAAATAGCTGAAGAATATTTAATTACCATAATGAACGTTTGCAGACTGTTTGGTGAAAAAAAAATGTTTGGCAAAAATTCCTCAAAATGTTTAAAACTCCTTAAACTTTACAAAAAATGTAAAAATTTTCCACAGGTGCCAATTGTTGGCAAGCCCAATGAGATACACCTTTTAGAGTAATAGTTGTAGTTCTGAATTTACCTCAAGATTACCTCAATATGCATTGTAAATGTTTAATGATGGATTTGACAACTACACCTAGAGATTTATAATAAAACAGCTCTGAGATAACAGGCTTATTGTTCTTTTCTCAGTACAGAATATGTTAATACTCTTGACTGTGGCTATGGTTCTCAGTGTAAAGCCTAATCAGGGGCTCTGTGTTTTCCAGCTACCCTACTACAAAGTGCAATCTGCCATAATCAAATCATTATATTTAGTATATAGTTATTGCCCAGGGCAGCTCAGTGGCATATTGGTTAGCACAACCACCTCACAACAAGAACGTTCTTGGGCTAAGGTTACCATTACAGGGCAACACACACACACACACACACACACACAGCAAGTCGCACTCACACTCAAACCAAGGCCAATTTGGAACAGCCAATTAGCCTAATGTGTATGTCTTTAGTCTGTGGAAGGAAACCGGAGTACCCAAAGGGAAACCCACGCAAGCACGGGGAGAACATGCAACCTTCCCACAGAAATACCAGAGCCTGCGAATCGAACCCAGGACCTCCAAGGAAATTACTATGTATATAAATAAAATGGATTCTGGTTGAAACTGAACTGAGAAGCCCTCATCAGTGGTATATGAACTCATGTTTTAAATGCAGTTGAAAGATGCTGGTACATTTAACTCATGACCAGGGACTGGTTAAATTTCCCTCTAATAGTTGATTATAATGTAGTTCAGCAATTTGAATAAAAAAAAAATAGAAAACGAAAAAGTTAAAACAAACCATCACAAAAAAAAAACACCACAGGTGTCAAATTAGGTGAAAAACCTACTTCTAAAGAAACTAAGCTCTAAAGTGGCTTTGCTTTTACAGGTGAAGGTCAGTAGTACAGTCTAAGCAGTGTGGGGGAACAGATGCCACGTGAAGCTGTGGAAATTAGCCCACTCAGCATGCTTTCCATAAATGTTATTTTAATCAAAGTGCATTAGAGCAGCCAGAGATTTTAGACATATGGGCACTGCATTCTTCCAGACTTCCCCATCTGTCTCTCTGTGTGCTCGGACTACGCTGAGTGCCATCACCCAGATGCTCCTGCAGAAGTCTGAGCTCCCCATCACCACACTGGAGACCATGTGTGGAACCACTGATGTTAAATGTTGTGGTTCTGTTTGACTTCTTAAATGACTTCTTTTGTACTTGGATACTCACTAGTACTTAAGTATGTACTTTATAAATAAAAAAAACACACAGAGAAACACATACACAGAGGGATCATTTACTCACCTGGATTAGTGATGGTGAGGAGATCCAACTTCCTCTGTTGCTAAAAGAGAAGAAGAAGAACTTAATAAAAAAGGTCCTAATTTGGTATAATCTTTAATGGATTTAAAATAAAGACCATAAGCACTATTTAAGTAACATTATTTTTTTACTCCTGGAACCTGACTGCCTAAAGGTGATATCTGGTGATTTTTTTTCTGCCTGCCCCAACAAATATCACTGACGATTTTCAATGCAGTGTACCCAATGTTGTCATATAGTTGTATCATGCTTTTATTCCTGCCGTGTTAGACAATTCTCCTTTTTGCACTGGACAACATTTTCACCGCTGTTGCAATATTGAGTCATATTTGGATTGATATTGAGAATTTTTTCATTACTAAATGGAGTTAGCATAGACCATATCCCATTATTTCTCTACTTTTTTTTTTTAACCAGAAGCCTACTAGAAGTAAGGAGTAAATAAGATTAATTATAGAGTACAGAACCACAAGCTGATTAAACTGTCTATGATGTTGACTGCTAGCAGTATAAAATGTTTTGCTCATAAATAAAACAATTGGACTTATCTGTTTTTGCATGCACTGGTGGTTGGTGGTTAAGGTGCTGACTTACTGATCCAAAGGTTGGGGGTTCAAGCCCCACTATCACCGAGTCACTGCTGCACCCCCCCCCCCCCCAAGCCCTCTCACTGTCTGTGGTGAGAGGCATGTAAAAGAACCATTGTTGTCATTCGTAAAGAGTAATGCTACTACAAATAAGTGACATCTGACCAACAAGTAATGCATTATAATAATCCTTAAAAATCCTTATATTAATTTTGACGTTCTGCCCTTAAATCTGGTGTCATGGTGGCATTGTGGTTAGCACTTCAACCTCACAGCAAGAAGGTTGTGTGGAGTTCGCATGTTCTCATGTTTGATTTGAACAGTAAAGATTTGAAACACATTAAAATTACTTTCTAAACATTCAAGCCATATTTAAGTGTGAGGTGTCTATTTATATATTTATTGAAAGGTACTACTTGGAGTCATCTCCTTAGGTCTCCTTTAGCGTCTCCTTCTTTACTATAACTGTGTGTATCTGCTACAGCTGGAGTCATGGAGGGTATAAGTTGTTACCCACTTTAACACTTCTCACTTTTTTTTTTCAGGGGCTGACAGTACTGGGTATCGGGCTAGATGAGGTGCTACCTCACTCCCTCTCTCCTCTTATTGTTGATCTCTCTTACCCATATATTCCTCTCTCTCTCTTTCTCTCTGTAGCTCAGCGATCAAGCTGGAGGCTCTTCTGAGTGACACTAATCAACACCTTTCTTTCTCTTCTCTTCACACTCTCACTCTCTGTATGTCTCACTCTGTATGTCAGCCATGTGCTTGGGTGGAGACTGGAGCTTGTGCATGTTGGTTTGTGTGTGTGTGTGTGTGTGTGTGTGTGTTCATTGGTAGTGCTCATATTCAAAACATCACACAATTTCACAAATTAACTATTTATTGGAAATGTGTAAAATTCCCAACAAAATTTCCAGCTAAAATGTTACATACTTTCCACAAATCAGATATATTCCAGCAGACAAACAAACAAATAAATGAATAAAATGCCAAAGGAAAATGTCTGTTTCTGTCAAAATGGGCTGGAGACAATGTTTGCTTTTCAATTAACTACCATCTATGTCTAGCCAAAGCACTGGCACCATTCTATTTGGCTAATCAACACTTGCAGCTTGTAGCAGGCAGACGGGTCTTCTGTCACTGTTTAAGTCTCAAAACAATATACTAGTGCACCAAATAGTACACTCTAACCACAAATGCTGTAGTATTTTTTAATACTGTTTAGTATGTTACTACGTGATTTGGACCACAGCAAACTTTCACTGAAAACATATAATATACAGTTGCTGCAAAAGTATTTATTAATAAAGAAAGAACTTAAAATAGATGATACAATACGCCATCCCACTACAATTTCAAGCCCAGCTGACAAACCTGCCATGCTTTGTGTTTTTGACCAGTCGTGTTGCTTCATTAGGGCTAGTTAGTGAGGGAGGAAGGGAGAGAGAGAGAGAGAGAGAGAGAGAGAGAGAGAGAGAGAGAGAGAGAGAGAGAGAGACACAGAGAGAGAGAGAGAG
>JAQMYF010000015.1:12826636-12835556 GCA_030014195.1 Neosilurus mollespiculum
TTTTCAGCTTGGCTCTCCCCAGAGTTGTGATACTCCCGTGTGATGTGAGAGTGGTCTGAGGGATGAGCGCAGTCTGAGATCATGCTCTCGTGGGCTTCTCATCTTACACATCCCTTGCTGACAGTTTACTGAGCGCACACTCCCACACACACCGAAGCTCAAGGACCACACACTCATCCTGACTTCATTCCTGAATTTGAAATCAGCGCAGGAACAAAAATGATATCTAGTCATTGTTCAAATGAACAAGCAAACAAACAAACAAGCATACTTTTCTACCGAACACGGAGATGTTTTTCACTGCCTCTGCACTATATCTGACCTAGCTAGCTAACTTATTGTTATTAGTGTTTTGAAATGTGTGTCTCCTGTTACAGCTCTGATGCATTATTTTTTTGTAAAATAAAAGAAAACCTGATTACTGAGTCGGGTGACAAATATACTCCATGTTATAATCTTCCTGAGCTGCTTTAAATCCCACATTCCTGTAATAGTAACTGACAAACCACAGCACTGAGTCATGGGTGTTGAGTCAGAACTGGTGGGAAATTTAGACACACACACACACACACACACACACACACACACACACAGTATGTCATACACCAGCTAAGTCACGTCAAATGTTAGCTTGTAAAGAAGTTAATAAGGATAAAAAGAAAAATGAATTCAGGTGTTGTGCACACTCACCCTTAATCCTGCTGAACACTCTCTAATTTAGTGGAAAGCTACTGAATGCTACAACTGACTGACACATCATCTGAATCATCGCTGCCCAGTTGTGAAGTTGTTCAGCTAGAGAACTCATGTTAGCCATCTGGTATCAAATGTGACTCATGGGAAATGTATGTGTTTCAGTGTATTTTTGTTTTTCAGACTCAGTTATAACAGGCAAGAGTGAATCCTCTGAGGCATCTGCTCGACCCAAGTGTTTACTCAGTGCTTTGTGTTTTGATTAATGCATTTGTGCCGAACATGTTTGAGAAGCTGAAAAACAGAATACACAGATTACATTTTAAAAGATATGAAAAACACAGATTAGGTAATAAATCGCAATTCTACTCTCTCCTTTATCTGTGATGAATGCAAGCTTATTCCTCTAGCAGTAACTGACTGATCTGTGGCTATGCAACTCCACAATGTGTTGTGGCACCTTTCCATCATAGCCAGCATTAAGAGTTTCAGAAGTCTGTGCTACAGTAACTTTACTGTGGGATCAGACCAGATGTACTAGTCTTCACTCCCTACGTGCACCACTGAGCCATGACACTCTTGCCAGTCCACTGGTTGTTCTTCCATTGTCCACCATTGGTATGTATTTACAACTGCATACCAGACACACACCACAAGACCTGCCACTTTGGAAATGAATAGACCCAATCGTTTAGCCATCACAATATGGCCCTTGTCAGAGTCACTCAGATCCTTACACTTGCTCATTTTCCTTGCTTTCACCACATCAACTTCTAGACGACCCTAATTAAGATTAAGCGGTTCAGAAAACGATTGAATGAATGAATAACCAATGAGCTGCAAAGTGTATGTATATAATATGTGGGTATCGTCAAATCCTTAATGGAAGAGTCAAGGACTGAATATCTGTTTCTTGCAGAAGACCGATAAAGTCACAAAAAAACAAAATAACTTTTCATTTCAACGGGGCAGTGGTGGCCCTTTGGTAGGGTGCTGGTTTACTGGTCCAAAGGTCGTGAGTTCAAGCTCCACTATCACCAAGTTGTCACTGTTGTCCCCCCAGTGCAACTAACTGGGTTATCAAAGACCAGCCATGTCTCTCACTGTCTGTTGTGAGAGGCATGTAAAAGAACCATTGCTGATGTTCATAAAGAGTTGGCCGTCATCGTGTTTCTGCCCTGCGATGGCCTGGTGAGCTGTCCAAGGTGTACCCTGCCCTCGCCCAGAATCAGCTGAGATGGGCGCCAGCCTCACCCGCAACCCTAATTAGGATCAAGTGGTTCAGAAAATGAATTAATTCATTAATTTTCCAAACTAATGAACTTTCCATTGCAAAAAAAGAAAATACACACACACAAACTGAACACCAAAAAGTCCTTGTTGACTACTAGGCTTGAAACCAGGACTACATGCAATTTATAACAAGAAAATCCTGTGCTCGAGCCCTGTGGTCAGTGAGGGTGTTTCTGTGTGAATGCTCTCCCTGTCTTTGTGCGAGTCTCCTCCAGGTACTCTGGTTTCCTCCCACAGCCCAAACACATGCAAATTAGACGAAGTGGCTATTTCAGTTTGTCCCTCGGTTCTACATAGACCTCAGTTGTGAAAAAAGACCCCCAAACTCCACCTCCCACACCCCACACCCCCGGGAGGAAAAAAAACCTCCCTATATTGTTGGTTGACTTTTCTGTGATTTCTGTGAGATGACAGTTAACAGACATGTAAAGAATGTGTCCGTTTATATGTCCCACTTGCCCACTTGCCCTTTAGTATGATTCAGATAGAACCTCAACTGAAGAACATATAAATACCTTACAAATATCTGCTTTCACAAGGTTCATGGTAAGCATAAGGTATATTTTCTGTCATCCAGTCGATTTAAAAAAAAATATCTACCTGCTCATTTCTGTTGCGTGACCACAGAGCCATGGTTTAAAAATAAAGCTCAACAAAATAAAAGATTCATTCCTTAGGAGATCGGCGACTCCCATCAGACCCGAGGCACCTTCCAGACCACCGGCATGGGGTTGTAGCTCAGGACCAGCTCGGCCGCCTTAAAGCAGAGAAACTAATAACCCCATAGCCGACACTGCATCTCCTCTATTCAGCACTTAAAAGCCATGATTGAATTTCATCTTGATTTCATTAAATATTCATAAAGGCCAATTAGAAGGGCAGTGCTGGCTGGCAGCGAGGACCCCTCTCCATCACTCTGTCACACACACACTCCATCAGATGCTACTGGGTGGGGCAGCGTCTAACAGACCAGCAGGTCCATCCTGGAGAAAGTCTCCAGATAAATCTCTCTCATTCTCATTGTCTGTATTGCCTTCTCTTTCTCTCCACTTCATCCACTTTAACTCCCTGACACATTCACACAGAGAACAGACGCTGTAGACTGATGTGATATGATACGATACACTCACACTGAGACATCGTTAAATAAAACTGGAAGGCAAGGAAAAGCTTTATACTATACATAGAGACGCAGAGAGAACATTAGGCTCTAATAGGCACTGAGCAAATCCATGCCACACACACACACACACTCACACACCGACCATCCATCCATCCATAACATGCCACTTGCTGACTGATAGACTTTCAAACTGAGTTATGAGAGACAGTGAGCCAGACGAGAGGTGGAAGAATATACGATGAGGGTGGATGAGTAAAATGGACGATGGAGGGATGAGGAGAAGATTTCATAAACAAAACAGCATGTGGTTAAGCATAAAATAAATAAATACAAATCAAGAGTAGTGCTCCAGGTAGAGCCATAAAAAGACTTTATTTGAAAGTAGGCATGCGTTTGTTATGAATAGATGAGTTGGTATATGGAAGTAGGTGTGTCTTAGCATTTTTCTGCTGACACACAGCCAGTGCTGGTTCAAACAATTTTAAGAAGTGTTTATTCACCGTACCATCAGATGTCAAAGTATTCTAACGCGTGGTGGTCAAATATTATGCATAGTGTTGTGAAAACTGTATATGCACATTAAAAGACAGTGTTACTGCCAAATGTCACATGCTGTCATGGTTTCTGGAGAAAGGTCGGCACAGATGCAGGAACAAGGATGAGGTTATTAATAAGGGCACAAGATATGAGCAAATAAAAAATGAAGCTGTGTGGATTCTAACAAGCATAACAGGCATGCAGAATAAAACTTGTTACCATTAGTACTCGCAAACAACACGCATAAACAAAAGTAAAAAAAATCTAGGCTTAAATAGAGATCATATAAGCATAACACTCACTCACTCACTCTCAGTCACTCATTTGCTAAACCGCTTAATCCTATTAGAGTCGCAGAAACGCTAAAGCCTATCTCAGCTGACACTGGGCGAAGGCAGGGTATACCATGTACAGCTCGTCTGACCATCGCAGGTTAACACACACACGACTATTCACACTCACCCTCACACCTAGGGGCAATTTGGAACAGCCAGTTAGCCTAATGTGAATGTCTTTGTACTGTGGGAGGAAACCGGAGTACCCGGAGGAAACCCACGCAAGCATGGGGGGAACATGCAAACTCCACACAGAAAGCACGAGCCTGGGACTTGAACCCAGGACCTTCCTGCGATGAGGTGAATGAGCTAATGCTGTAAGCATAACAACCAATGAAAACCAGCAAACAATAAACTTGGTACTTAAACAAAATATAGAAGAATATCGGCAAGACAGAGATGTTACACATACAATTATTTTCCTGTTTCCCTGTTTATTGTATTCAAAAATGTTTTTCGCATGTAAAACAGTGTTAATTACTTGTAGTTGACAGTAAAGTGGTTGTTTCTTCCTCAGACCTCTTATGCCTGGGTGTAAAATTTAATTTAACTAATTAGTAATATTTTTTAATTCATACCCCTTTTATTTTATTTTTTTACAGATACTGTGAGAAAGAATTCATACATTATATGTCCTTCTCTTAGTGCTTTTACTCTTTTTTTTTTTTTTTGAAAATGTAGTGAACTATGGCATGATTTTATTGACTAATATTCTTAGAAACCCTTTATCCTTTTTCAATGTATTCATCTTTTAAGTCACTGATACTAATTTATTGTGTACAATATGGCCAGGGGCAAATCTGCCATGTAAAATAAGGTCAGTTCCAGGTTGCCTTTAAAGGCAGTCATGCAAATAACTTGAGTTGTTGTCATGGCAACAGGATAATATCATCCCCAAGCTTCTGATGTGACTGTTTTTTAGGGGTTTTTTATTTGGTTCCAGACCATCAATCTTTTTGGTATTTGAAACAAAATTAACTCACTCTCTCACTCACTCATTTGCCAAGACGCTTACTCCTACTAAGGTCGTGGAGAGGCTGGAGCCTATCTCAGCCAACACTGAATGAAGGCACAGCACACCCTGAACAACTCGTCAGACCATTGCAGGGCCAACACACACAGGATCATTCATATTCACACCTAGGGGCAATCTGGAACAGCCAATTAGCCTGAAACAGCAGTATCTGAAAGAAACACCTTCACCGACCCCGAGACTTGAACCCAGGACCTTCTAGCTGTGAGGCGGATGTGCTAACCACTACATCACTGTGCCTACAGCCTTGTGCTGGAAATAAAATGACTCTACTAATTAAACTAATAGAGGGTAAATGCAGAACAATTCGGCAGTGGTTTTGGCATGATGATGGGCACACTGCAGTAAAACGCATGCTGCTTGCTAAAGGGGATGGACAGAGAGTGCGAATGTGCAGAGTAAAGATTGTCATCATAGTTATTTTAGATTCCTCTCTATATAGATCAACTCACTGGGGAGGCACATTACAGAAAATCAGCACAGTTCATGGGCTGTGCAGTTACGGAGCCTGTCATAACATCAACCTGAAGGCCCCCTTCCTCACTGAACCAAAACAAAAATCAATACCACGCCGCTGACTTCACAAAATCAATCAATCATTTTACAGCCTGGATAACTTACCAAATGGCCCACTCGCAATCTGCTCTCAAAGGGACCTGTCACTGATGGAGTCCTAAAGGAGTGACCTGATATTTATGTGATGCAAAGATCAATGACCTCCTGCTTGCACCTAGCTAAGCGGAGCCACACTGCTGAGTCATGGTGCACAACAGCAGTGCACTCTGGGACAACTGCCCATCTCCCAGCATTAGCTCGAATTAGTCTCATGCACTGCTTTAAGGCCAAATCGGAATGTTTTGGCCTTTTAGATAAAAGTTGAAGCACCTGGATGGTGTGTTGGTTGCTATGAGACCATCTTCTGGAAGTCATGTTGTGCCAACTGGAGAGAATGTGACTGACAGAATGATTACTCAAAGTGCTCTGGAGTTTATATCTCTGATTAACTAAAGAAAGTGATAGGACTAAACTGGTTGAGCCTGCCAGGATAATCTGTTGAAGTACGCAGACATATTATTTCCTGCCTACATTGGCTAAAAACAGCAATTTAAAGGGAATAAAGCAAAGCAATTGCTACACCATCTACTGTGTAGGTCAGACAGTCTGAGTAAACACTTACTGGCTTCGTTTTTAGAAGATGTGTGTGCTCAGGAGCAGAGCTAAGTAATTTATCGCTAGATGAACATACAGTGTATGATGAAATTGTTTGTGCTGACCTCTTACACATGTGCGCGGGCACACACACAACACAACACTCAGGATAATGCAGTGTATTACACATTGCAATAGTGGCTGTGAAAGAGAGAGAGAGAGAGAGAGAGAGAGAGAGAGAGAGAGAGAATTCAGGTCTCAGAGGTTACCTGGAGGAGGACTAAAGGACGTGAAGCCATTTCCTAATCAGATCGAATAAAACATGTCTCTAATCAGATGGCACAGGAGAACAGGAGCAGCAGAGAACACACACACACACACACACACACACACACACAGCAGTCTAAAGCTTCTACACTGAGAATGTTCTTAGCGGAACATTGAATAAAGTTTTTTTCGAAGAAGGTGAAACATGATTAAAAAGAAGAAAGCAGCAGATAAACTTACTCTATTGAGACACCAAAGGTTGAAAAAAAAAGCATAAATTAAAATACTTTGCTCATATACACTGTATAATAAACCACAATAAGGTGTGCTCTCATAATAAAGCAATCAGAATATAACTACATAGGACATATTCTATAAAATGTACAATGCATTACTATACCTTGTTTAAAGGTGGGTAAAAGTCATTGTATTTTGTATTTGAAATCACTGATACTAATTGATGCTCAATATAGCCGGGGACATGAAGTAAAGCACGTTGCCTTTAGTGGGTGTGACTCACAACTCAAGAGCTTGACATGGCAACCTTATAGTTAAGCTTCCAACATTTCATTCATTCATTCATTCATTTTCTGAACCGCTTACTCCTAATTAGGGTCATGGGGCTTCCAACATTTATTTATTTTTCCAGATCAGCATGGAACAAACTAACTTTGATGACCTTTTCACATTGGGAAACTGCAGAACAGTCCCTGGTTAGACACCGGTACTGGCACTAGTTGGTTACATATGAAATGTACTCATTACTCTGATAGGAAGTGCAAGTTTATATATATATATATATATATACTGGGTGACCCAAAAACATATTTCAAAGATAAATAAAAAAAAGAAAGTTAAATAAAGTCAAATTACTCCTTGCACACCTGAAAGTTCATACAGTTGATACAGTTTTTATTTATCATTATTTGCACACCTGAAACTTAGTGAGGCAGGAGAGACAGCGCTAATGTTTGTTGGTAGCCCACCCCCAACTGTCCTCAGTCACCAATACGGCGTGATCGGAAGCACACCGTGTGTTCGCTGTCTAAGCATTCATCGCAAACAACAGCGCCGTGATCAACGCACAGAAGGCCTTTAGCAGACGTTTCATTATCCACAGAGCCAAAATGTTCCAGATCAGAAAACCATCAGCTTTGTATACTCATCGACCCCAAACTCTTCAAACCTTAAGGTTCTCTCTTGTCAACTCTTCTTGTCAACCCTTAAGGGTGCTATTCAGCAACAGACAGCCGCTGTTCCACCAGACAGGAACCATCAAGCCTTTGGAAATCACCTCCAAGCATGTGTAGACAATGACGACCACCATTTAGAGGATGTCATCTTTAGGACATGATGACAAAAACTGTACTGAATGAAGGTTGTGTGCAAAAAATAAATTGAAATTCCTTTTTGTTGATTTTAGGGTAAACTTAACCAGTTCACAGAGAATGAAAAATCTGAGTGAATTAATATTTGTATCTAAACATAGCAACCGTTAAAAAAAAATGTCCCACAAACAGCAGATAACGATAGCACTGTGACAAACAGGTACGGAATACTTAAGCAGGGCTTTTGGCCTTTTTTCTATTTCTTTTTCCAAACTAAGTACTCCTCGGTGTACTTGCTGTGCTCCACTTTCTGTGTACCTTCACCACACGTACAATCCTCTTTTCCGAATTACACACTCCTGTAAATTCCGCAGTCATTTAGATTGCTGCAGCAGAAGGTTGAAGAGGCCGCAGAGATGAGGTTCGTGCAGGACAGAATGTGCATGTGCTGATACGGACAGAGCAGTTCATGAAGTTGTCCTGCATTCGGGACTGATGCTTTCAGCTTTCCAAAAAAAACACCAGACCCATCAGCTCCATCAGCATAATTACAGACAAAGTGTGGGTGTGTGAGTGAGACAGAAAGCAGGCAAAATTTTGGAAGAATTTGTTTTGACTGCGCTAGGTCGCAGCTGTCTGAGAGAAACAGTGAGAAAGAAGAACCGGAGAAGCAGAGGCTCTGCAGTGGAGCTAAATTTGGAGTACAGTGATTACTACAAAGTGGCCTGATCTCTAAGAGGGCACACACACACACACACACACACACACACACAGGGAATTGCTGAGAGAGACACGGGGAGGCGTAAAAGGGCATGTTCTCTGCTGCTGTGGGGGCTGTGCCAACAAAATCCCTTACGAGATGGAACTTCTGCAAACAAATACCCCCTTAAAGACAATCAGACAAGCACAAGCTAGAGTTTATAAGCTGGATGCAAATAAAATGTGAAGTAGAAAGTAAAAAGGTGAATGCGAACTACTAGGAGGTGTGTTATTCTAATGACAAGTGTGGGTATTAAAGCAGCAATACTGACTGTACTCCTGTACCCCATCACATACACACTCTCTCTCTCTCTCTCTCTCTCTCTCACACACACACACACACACACACACACACACACCCTCTCTCTCTCTCTCTCTCTCTCTCTCTCTCTCTCTCTCTCTC
>JAQMYF010000015.1:12909172-12926938 GCA_030014195.1 Neosilurus mollespiculum
AGGTGTGGGAAGTGGAAGTGATGCATGTGAAGACAATGCGCTGAAGAGAGAGAGAGAGAGAGAGAGAGAGAGAGAGAAGAAAAGGTAAGTGATATCATAAGCAGGTGAGAGAAGAGAGTAAACGGACAGCAGTGAGCAGCACATAAATGCTGAAAAGAGACACTAGTGGTAGCTGTGTGCATGTATATGTGCTTTATATGGTCACACCCACTCAGCTTGTGCCTTCCAGCCACTCTCAAAGCACATAGCGAACATCAGATTAAACATCTATCCTTGCATCAGATGGACTCTGAACTATGAAGGAACAAAAGACAATAGCAGATCATGTCAATTATCACCATTACACACACGACTGCTTTTACATTGCTATTTGGGACTGGATAGTGATATACCTTTCAATAAACATTTGTCAGGTGTAGAATGAATAATTAAAATATTGCTTTAATCTTCTTCTTCATACACTAGATGTCTCTCCCTCCACTTCAATGTAAAACTGCAGGTATGACCACTACATTTAACCCTTGTGGACCATGTTAAAATATTCTGTCGATCTCAATTTCCCATATACACCCTCTCCATCCAACCTATAAGCAAACAGTCACATCCACAATCAGCCTGATCTTGACTGGCATATCTGTAATACTGGCATTTTACATGTGGCTCGTACTGATAAAAAGTGATAGTTAGACTGACAGTCAGTGAATAGGCAATTTGTTAACAATATAAATATTGTGTTATTATCAGTGAGTGAACTGAGATTGCTGGGTTTCTCACCTCACTGAATTCTTTAATCAGAGTTGGAGACATGGGATGAGCAAGCACAAAAAAAAAAAAAAAAAAGGGCAGTGATTCAACTTTAAGTGACACCTGAAAGCGGGAAACAGCAGCAGTGCACCGTGCCAACCTGAATATTACTGTTGACGGGTTCTACGCTAAAGGCCGGTAAGACAAATGACACTCATTCCCGGACCATGCATTTAATCACAGACTCTTATAATTAATGCTACACTCCATTGCCCAAACAAATATCTTTGTCAAGGTGCTTGTTGCTGTACAAGTCCTTCTCCTGTTCTTAAAGGCATGATAGCAGTGATGCTATAATTGCCTCTGTCCTGAAGATTCCAATTCATCCTGAAAAGACCTCGCTGCTATCCAACAAGTCCATAAAATATTTTATCACTCTGTCATTGGCTAAACTTTAATAAAGCCTGCGACCTTGTGGGAATGCACAGGGGAGAAATTAGGTTTTGTCGTACTGTCGGCAGATGCGGCTCACTACCTTGCAGGGGTCCTTATCACAGCCCCACTTAATTACCTGCTTTAATTTGAACTGTTTTTAAAATGACCCCCACACCAGCACAAGACAGGCTGGTTTAATTAAACAAATGAATTCTGTGCTTATCTAATGAGATCAAAGCACTCATTTGTCACAGTAATAGTTAAGAATGCTGATAATATTATCAGTGGACCTCAAACTGGGTTTTACCGCACAGGAGAACTGGTGATCTAATGTCCCATTACTTTTACGCTGTGATGTACATCATCTTATCAATGCCTATAATATCAGATTAGGAGCAAAAGACAGATTAGCCTGTTCATGTATAACCAATTTGTAACAATTTGCATTCTCTAGAGACATGTCACATGGGATACATAAATAAAATCTATAATCATAATAAAATATTTTAACTGAATATATTCATGACAAAAGAGTAGGCTGCATAGCCATCAGCGTGTTTCTGCCCTGCAGTGGCCTGGCGAGCTGTTCAAGGTGTACTCTGCCCTCGCCTAGAGTTGGCTGAGATGGGTGCCAGCCTCGCCGCGACCCTTATTAGGATTAAGTGGTTCAGAAAATGAATGACAAACACACACACACACACACACACACACACACACACACACACAAAATGAATCGCCATGGTAATGCAAGGCTAAAACGAATGTTTTAATGGCATCACATTGGTATTTTCAGTAAACAGCCATTAATTACATTAAGATGATCTTGCACTGCTGAACCTTACATCATGGTGCACTTATCGGACTTTTACAAGCATATAAAACAAGTATAGAAAATATTTCAGAGGAATTAATTCAGACTCACTGCTATTTGTCCTCTTCTCTATATCACCAAAACAAACAGCATTAAAAACACAGTCACACACCAAGGTTAGTACTTAAATAATACTAAACACAAGGCATAATCAGTAGGGCAGCAGCATAATGCAGTAAGTGTATATGTATGTGTGAGTGCTCAAAATATTTTTAACAGCATTCAGAGTTGCATATGAAGTAGGCATGACTAAAATCAGAAGCCTACCACTGTACTCTGGCAAATTATATTATACAGGGAATTAAAAATACAACAACAAACTGTGGTAGAAATACCACTGTTGTGGCATAGTATGGTGTGTAAATTCTGTCTTTGACACTTTCAACCTCAGCTACATCACTCAAGCTCATAAGTGATACTTATTCGTTAATTCATTCTCTGAACTGCTTAATCCTACTAGAGTCATAGGGGGGTTAAAAGCCTGTCTCAGCCAACTCTGAACACCCTGCGAAAACGGGGTACACCCTGAACAGCTCGCCAGACCATCGCAGTGCCAACATATACACAACCATTCACAGTCACATTCGCACCTTGGGTCAATTTAACCGCCGATTAGCCGAATGTGCCCGCGATGGCTTGGAGAGCTGTCCAGGGTGTACTCTGCCCTCGCGAGTCGACTGAGCTGGGCGCCAGCCTCGCCGTGACCCTAATTAGGATAAAGCGGCTTAGAAAACGAATTAATGAATGAATAGCCAAATGTGCTGTAATGTACAGCCAAATTTGGACTGTAGGAGGAAACTGGAGTACCTGGAGGAAACCCCATGGGAAGAACATGCAAACTCCACACAAAAAGTGCCCTCACTGAGCCCAGGACTCGAACCCAGGACTTTCTTGCTGTGAGGCAGACATGCTAACCACCTACACCATCATGCTCCCCAGTGATATTTATTCGGTCCTATTTACCAAAATACAAATAATACACTATCTTAATTTAAAGTATATTGAACTTGATCAGGTAGTTATGAAAGAAGGAACGCTGTAAATGCACTGTGGTACTCAGTGTGTCTTGAAAGCTTCATATCTGACCTCTCACTTCTGTTTGCTAGTACTTTCTCTCAATCACTCTTTTGCTGAACCGCATAATCCTATTAGGGTGGCAGGGAGGCTGAAGCCTATCTCAGCTGACACTGGGTGAAGGCAGTGTACACCTTGAACAGCTCACCTTACAACACACAACACACTTCACACTCACAACTAATGTCAATTTGAAACAGACAATTAGCCTAATGTGCAAGTCTCTGGATGGTGGAAGGAAACCAGAGGACCTGGAGAAAACCCACGTAAGCATGGGAGAACATGCAAACCCTTGCTTGTACCTAAAAGTAAAAATCTCCTTCGAACCCAGCTTTTTGTTACATTCCACTGGATTCCACACTGCAAAAACAATAACTAGTTTTTGTTTCTAGAAAAGTCTTCAAATGGATCTGACTCAAAAATTAAGCTTTGGCATTTGCAACTAACAAAAACTTTTCTGTCCAGCAAGCATCTCTCCTTTGCTGTGCTAACAAGTACTTTCAAATTAAAACCATAGGGATTTTTAAGTTCTATTGCTTAATGTTACCCTGATCATTTGAGTTTCCCCCGAATTTGAGTTCATAGTTCACCTTCCATTTGTATGTTTGCATATCTTTTCAGAAAATGTTTATCTGTGCATTCTCAAACCTGAATATCACAATCTGGAAAAGTCAAACAACAAAGCTAGACCAAGAAGTCATTAATTTCAAAGCCGTTTAATCCTAATTAGGGAGTCGTGGGGAGGCTGGCGCCCATCTCAGCTGACTCTGGTCAAAGGCGGGGTACACCCTGAACAGCTCACCAGGCCATCGCAGGGCCAACACACATACAACCATTCACACACACTATCACACCTAGGGGTAATTTGGAACCACCAATCAGCCTACTGTGCATGTTTTTGAACTGTGGGAGGAAACCAGAGTACCTGGAGTAAACCCATGCAAGCACGGGGAGAACATGCAAACTCCATACCGAAACAGCCCCGAGCTCGGGAACAGAACTCGCACTAATGTGTGTTTTATTTTTATTGATCTTTTTTTATTATTTGTATTAATTTTGGGTAGCAAGGTGGTGGTCACCATTAAATGAAGACAGGTAAAGCACATCGGACATGTGATGCAAGAAGGATGATGTCACCTGGTAAGATACCTGATTTTAAGTGTTCCAGAAGGAAAAAAAAGAAGAGGGGAACACCAAAAACTAGTATGCTGAACAACATCAGGAAATGGACAGGTGTAAAGCAGGAGAAGATGTCAGAGAGAACACAGGATCAAGAAGGATGGAGCTTGTTAGTGGAAAGCTTAACTTCTACCCAAGAAGTTTGCGATTGACTGACTGAAGGTAGTATAGTGGTTAGTACGTCCGCCTCACTGCAAGAAGGCCCTGGCTTCGAGTTTCGGGCTTGATGAGGGTGTTTCTTTGTAGAGTTTGCATGTTCTCTGTATGCTTTCATGGGTTTTCTCTGGGTACTCTGGTTCCCTCCCACAGTCCAAAGACATGCACATTAGGCTAACTGGCTGTTCAAACTGACCCAACGTGTGAATGTGAGTGAGAATGGTTGTGTATATATTGGCACTGTGATGGTCTGGCGAGCTGTTCAGGGTGTACCCCACCATCACACAGTGTTGGCTGAGATGTATACCAGCCTCCCTGCGACCCTGATAGAATTAAGTGGTTTGGCAAATGAGTGAATGATGAGTGAGTGTATTAATTATACAATTATACATTGTGGTTCAATAAAAAGCACTATATAAATAAATGCTACTTACTTAGTATAACTTTGGTAAGATTCCATTATTAAAGCAATGAACAACACAAAGGAATACAGACAAGGGTAATAAGTATAAGAAGTTGGGGTGAGAATAAGTACAAATATAAGTTGTTAATGCAAATGAGGCTTGATCTGACTGGTGAACTAGCCAGTGTACCTTGTCCTTGAGCACAAACATTGTGTGTGATTTTAACAAAAATTAATTTGAAGGCTACACACAGGACTTTGGGATTTGTTTTCCCTCCTAACATCCATTTTCATGATCATTTCAGACTAAAGTGTTAAAAAACAGCAGGTTTAAACCTTTCCTAAATGGTTATTATAGAAGGTACCAAGTGATGGTTTGTTCCTATAAATATTTAACAACAAGCATATGTAGTTATCATCACAGAGGTGACCTTAGAATTACAGTCAGTGCAGCAGAGACGACTGAATGGAGCATTTCAGTAACCGAGGCACCAGTACAATATAAACAATAAAAAAAACAAAAAAACCCAAGGACAAATGATGAAGGGGAGCCAAGAAGTTGGTCAGTGCAGGGACTTTCTTTTGCTTTGGGGCTTCAAATTGTTATTCATCTCTTCACTTTGTAATGATGAAACATGACAGATAATTAGTTTGTAAAATGGTTTCTTTAAAGATTGAGATTTGTGTTTTATGGTTAAAACCTCTTTTTGTTAAACTGTGTCTGTGTAACTATTGATTTTTCCTCTGAGCAATTACTACAGCCATGTTTGCACTGGAATTAAGACAGGCTTTTTAATGACCGTTTAGTACTACACACAATGAAAAAGTTGATCAGAAACCACCAACTAATTACTAAATGAATAATTTGAGGTGCAGAGGCTTCGGAAAGGAGTCAGGCATCTTCCTTTTTTTGTACAGTACATTTAAAATGTATTTAAATGTACTATTATTGTCATTAAGATATGCATAATAATCCAAAACAAAAACAACTTTTGGACAAATTCCAAACTCTTGCTCACAAATCCTCTCCCCAAACCACTTAATCACACTGGAGGAACTCCAAGTGGGGTTAATGTCCAAGTACTACGTTTGGCAAAAACCAAACTGAAGAGCATGTGGTCAGTCGGTCTATAACCTAAGTATCAGATAGCCGAAAAGAACTCATGGTATATGATGGTAGATGATTTTTATCCTTCCGGTGGTCAACCGTCATTATGCCAAAAGCAATCTGGGCACTTCCATCAGAATGCATGACAGCCGGTGAGCTACCTTGCTTTCCAGTAGGGTGTGGCTTCCAACATCTACTGGCAGCAAAAGATTTCCAATCAGGACCTGTACATAAAAACAGGCTGTAAAACTTGATGTCCAATGAATGAATTCCAAAAACTGCCCTGAGATGGATGCAGAATCAGAATCAGAATTTAAAGAAGGGGATTTCTCATGGAGACAAACATCTGCCCTTGCCCCAGACTGTGTGAGGTAGAGACAGCTAGTTGCAGCCATATGCCGTGCTCCAGGTCCAACAGGTCCATTCATGGACTGTTTGGTCATGCTGAAATTAACTGTGGGTCAAGTGCTGGATCAATTCTACTGTTGCAACCGTGAATGTATCTGTAAGGCTTTCATGGCTTACTGCATGTTACTGCAGATGCCCATGGAGGTGAAAATGTACATGGAACAGTGACTGCCACATGCATCACAGGTACTGATATTAAACATGACGGCTGTTAGGTACGCAGCACAGATGCTCACGTTTTACAAACGGGTGCATATTTCCTCCACTCATATTGTTTTGAGTGAGATCACCTCCAAAATCTGGCTCAGTGGTCATGGAATGGCCATGGTAATACCAGCTATAATTTAAATGTATCAACCTACCATGTAAGGTCTATGCTTAAAGATGTCTAAGTTTTTTCTAGCCAAGTGTGCTTTTCTCATGCAATGCTTCAATTGTGATGTAAGCTGCTGTAGTAAACTGTAAATAAGAAGTCTTACACACTCTGCAAAGATAACAGTAGTGTTTAAATGACCTTATTAAAAAAACATTTATAAAAAGAAATGGAATCGCCAAAACAGAATTAATTATTATTATTATTATTATTATTATTATTATTATTATTATTATTATTATTATTATTATTCATCCACTGATGTCGAACAGAGTCGCATGAACAGAGATCAGTCGGGTAAAGAGACGGTGATAAGGCTCGTGTTTAAATGTCGTGAGTGATGCTGGATGATGCTGATAATCTAGGTGAGAACTTATTTCCTATTCCATTTCTTTTAACGTTGGAAATAATGCTGCTTTTCCTTATGTGCATTAAGTCACAAATGTAGAGGGAGGAGGTTGCCTTTCTTTTCACTTTCAAGAGTCATATATGATGTATATTACATGGGAATGATTATATCGACCCGTTACCTAATACATAACGGACAAAAATAATAATAATAAAAAAGAACGAGGGAAACAACACCTGAGTTGCACATAAATCAATCTGGGTAACTTGCATCAGAGGGTAAAATCTCAGAAGCAGAATCCCCCCCACTTAGTTCTTCCTAATTCACCACTGCATCTTCTTCTTCAGTTCCAATGTGTGCTCCTCTAAGAAAAAAACCTGGGAAGTTTCACACTGTAAACTTGCCAGTGAATATATTCACACCCACATTTCGCTTTGCATATGATAAAAGGAGGGGTGCATTTGTCAAATCAGCTTCCTCCTCCAGCTTGCTTATCGAGACCTATATAACATATGTTGCGCAACAGTGCATGCTGGGGCTTCATTGAGCTGTCTATATTTATAATAGGGAGTGTGAGAGGAGACATCAGCTGTATGACAAAGAGCAAATCATGAACTGTGTTTGCAGCAGATTTGCAATGGATATATGCCTTATACCAGGGGAAACCGGGATGCAGTGGCTTATGGGAATGACAACAAAGTGAGGGAAAAGGAGAGAGATGTGCTGAGGGAAATAGCCTCTTAATGGCCACCCCTCCTGCTTAAAGCTAGTGTGCAAATGCTACGATTTGCAGTGCACCCAGCACGGTGTAGACTAGCAACAAATTAGCATCAAACTACCCACACATTACCACCCTCTTTTATCTTCAAATCGCCTATATTAGGAGGTACACATTTGCTCAAAAATGTTCCACATCCAGTCTGCCTGTTGCTAGCCACACATTGCATATAGTATCTACTTAACATTTATAGTAGAGGACAAGACATATCAAGCAACCGGCACATCGTTTCAAGTAGCGTATTGCAACTCTTGCTTCACAAGAAGGATAATTAAAATATACGAAAATGTCAAATAAAGATGCATGTTATGGCTGTTGTGATGGCTCACTCTCATCATCTTGTTTCTATAGGTAGACAGGGAGATCGGAGATGAGAGCTTCCAGTCTGCTGCGCAAAAATTGTGCTGTTGTGTTTATAATGCACTAGAACAGCTGAGGACACACCAGCGACAGCAGCATGACAAATAATACCTGTGCTCAATTGCACACTCGAGATGTTTTACACCTGATCAGAAGCCTTAATGAGCTGGCACTGAGACAGGAGAAGAGATGAGAGGGAGAAAAGAGATAGAAAGAGGAAGAAAAAAAAGAGTGAGAGATCTGTATGACTGAAGACATTGTGTCCTCTTCAGAAAGCCTGAGGGTAGGAGTGAAGTCTCTCCAGGATTCAGCAGGCTGAACACATGGACGCCGTACAGCTCCTCTAGCAGATAGAGACAGCTGCAGCCCTGACAGCCACTGACAAATGAGAACCTGTTAAAGCTAAACAGCTCACTCTCAGGGCCCCTCGCCCCAAATAAAAAGAGCTCCCACACACAGGCGCACACTCACACGGCCAAGCTGAAGAGCTGTCAGACACACGAGAAGAGAAGAGCGGATCCCCTCTGGCTATGACATCACACACATGGGCGCAGTGCTTAGTGAGGGGCACAACTGCAACACCACATCCATCAGAAAGGAGAAAGCATCCAACAGTATAGGTAGGGAAAAGACGAGCTGTTCACATGACCTGTCATAAGCATGGCATGACAACCAAATGAGAGGAGGAGGAATAGAAAGAAAAAAAGGCAAGGGCTGGGTGATATTTAAGAAATAAAAGATGACAGAGTGTGCTGTTATAGGAAAATAAACAAAGGATAGTATATTGTAACAGATTTTAGTTACGTATAATATTGTGGAACATCCAAATGTTTATGCTCAGTTTTTATTTATTGTGGATTCAAGTGGCTGAAATGAGCTTCCTTCGCAGGGTGGTGGGGCTCTCCCTCAAACCACGTTGAGTAGAGCTAGTTGAGGTGGCTCGAGCATCTGATTAGAATGCCTCCTGAACGCCGACGTACTGTGGCGTTTTTGGCATGTCCGACCGGGAAGAGACCTCAGGTCGACCCAGAGCACGCTGGAGGGACTCTCGGCTGGTCTGGGAACACCTCGGTGTCCCTCTGGACAAAACATTCACACTCACCCTTCCACCTAGGGGGAATCTGGAACAGCCAATTATCCTAATGTGCATGTCTTTGGACTGTGGGAAGAAACTGCACTACCCGAAGATATCCTTCGCAAGCACAGGGAGAACATGCATATTCCACACAAAAACACCCAAGCCTGGGACCACAACTCAGGACCCTCTTGCTCTGAGGTGGATGTGCTTTCCACTATGCCATCATGCCGCCCATTTTACCTTTCAGTGATTTTAAAGTTATGGCTGACTAAGGTAAACTGAATTTCATTCATTTTCAAAGCCGCTTAATCCCAATAATGATCGTGGGGAGGTTGGCGCCCATCTCAGCCGACTCTGGGTGAGAACGGGGTACACCCTGAAAAGCTTGCCAGGCCCTCGCAGGGAAAACACACATACAACCATTTACACCCACATTCACACCTAGGGACAGCCAATTAGCCTACTGTGTGTGTTTTTGGAATTCTGGGAGGAAACCGGAGTACCTTGAGGAAACCCAAGCAAACATGGGAAGAACATGCAAACTCCACACAGAAACGTCCGAGCCCGGGAATCAGACCCAGGACCTTCTTGCTGTGAGGCGAACTTGCTAACCACTATGTCACCGTGCCGCCCCATAAACTAAAGTTATAGTATATATATTATATATATTATTTATTTTGTACTTTTTGTTTTTCGTCCATAGTTACTTCACTTACTATAGCTTTTGCAGTTTACACTGAATGTGTCACTGCTGTGTTGCTGAAATACAATATACATGCTGTGTATTGTGAAAATGATTCATTATATTTTTTTGCAAGATCGTGAGACAACAAGAAAGTTTTTTCTATACTTTAGAATCCTTTAAACTTATTAAAGTGCTGCATTCATACCTCTATATACACCTACACATCACTGCCACACTCCACTTAAGCATTTTAACCATTCCATTTGTCATATGCAGTGAACTAAGGTACACTATTCTTCTTCTTTTCACATTTTTTTCACACTTCTTTGCAGGGTAGATGTGGATAGATTGAATGTCTGGGTTTAAGGGTCTTAACCCATTGAGCCAGCACTGCCCCATAAAAGTACTCTATTATTCAGAAAGAAAGAAAACCATGGCTGTTTCGCCCATTTTATATGAATTATAACAAGTTATACATTTTTCTGTGATGACAGATGTTAGCAGCCGGCTTTTCCATGACCACCTACCAGTGCTGCATACCACAAAGATAGGAAGAGTTGCAAACACCAGCTGCTGAAGGAAGAGGAAGGCTAGATGACTGAATACCATAACAGGCAAAATGATGAGCTACATTATACGAGGGAGTACACTTACCATTCTTTTAATGAAGAGCAAGAAAGAAGAGTCTCTCAAAACTTGAGCCTGTTATGCTTTTGTATTTTTTTTTATCTTTCCTGCCATTCACTTACTCACTCATTTGCTGAACCGCTTAATCCTACTAGGGTCACAGGGAGGCTGGTGCCTATATTAGCACTTAACACTGGGCGAACATGGGGTACACCTTGAACAGCTCGCCAGACCATTGCAGGGTAACACACACAACCACTCAAAGACATGCATACTCATCCCTAAAGTCAATCAAGAACAGCCAATTAGCCTAAAGTGCATGCTTTTGGGCTGTGGAGGAAACCGGAGTGCCTGGAGGAAACCCACACAAAAACATCCAAGTCCAGGACTCGAACCCAGGACCTTCTTGCTGTAAGGCAGACATGCTAACCACTACACCACGGTGTTGCCCTCACTTTCCGTTGTACAGCAATAATACAGATGTGTCACAGTGGTGCAGTAGGTAGGTTCGTTGCCTCACAGTGCCTCAAAACATTGCACAGTGCTTCGAAGATCCTGAGCTCAGTTCACCCAGTGTCTTTATGGGTTTCTTTCAGGTTGAATTGACTACTCTAATTTGACTCTAGGTGTGAACAAGGACACAAATATGTGCATGAGTGATGAAAGTATTCCTGCCTTGAACCCTGGGAGATGATCTCGACCCACTGACACTCTAATAAAGACATCAGTGATTTTAACCAGTTTTTTTTAACCAGATAAATGGAATACTCTCTACAGATACAGCTTTCCACTGACAATCATCGTGTAAGTAGACTTCTGCAGGTGGCTACAATAATAATAATACAGTACAAACACTTAAACATCGATGTTCAATGAAACCATATCTGTGACATGGTGGTGTAGTGGGTAGCACGTCCGTCTCACAGTAAGAAGGTCCTGGGCTCATGTGCTTCTGTGTGAAATTTGCATGTTCTCCCATTTTGAGTGGGTTTCCTCTGGGTACACTGGTTTCCTCCCACACTTCAAAGACACGCATTTGGGCCAAATGACTCTTCCAAATTGCCCCTAGGTGTGGATGTGAATGGTTTTGTGTGTGTGTGTGTGTGTGTGTGTGTGTATTGGTCCTGTAATGCTCTGGTGAACCTTTGCCCACCGTCGGCTGAATCGTCGGCTCAATTTGCAAAATTGCCTCTTTTTAGTCGCTTTATCATGAGTCAACACCGTGTTTGAGAATCTAACTTCACCTTTTACTCCACAAAATTAAAGAAAATGTCACTAAACAGATTTTTAGGTGGTCAGTTACTCTCATTCTCACTCACTGTCACGTGGTACTGCTAAGCAAAATTTGCACAAAGACCTTCAACCTTTTTTCTATATCACATTATGATGGCAGTCCTCAGTCAGGGTGTTTAGGATTGTCCACTAACACTGGCAATGGTAACCCAAACACACAGTACATAACCTTTAAGATGATGCCTGTTTGATCAGTAAAGAGAATTAGTGATATAGTGTGGAAAAATGTTGCTCACACAACCATCTGGATATGAAAAAAAAGGATTTACTAATCATTTCTTATAACAGCATGAATACTGTGTTTACTTTACAATAAATACAATACAATATACAGATGATAAACTGACATCAGGGATGTGTTGCACATGAGAGCAGATTGATTTGATTTCCTCTCAGGCTCTGATTGGCTGTTTTTCTTTGCTGAACCTGCAAATACTAGGGCTGCAAGACATGCACACTATGTGATTCATAACAATGAAAATCACACATCAGATACACACACACACACACACACACACACACACACACACATATATATATATATATAAGCACCTCAGCGCTCTTACAGAGATTGAGAAAATCATGTCACTGAACCTTTTTCACTATCTGAGCAGCTACCATGGGAGCGTACAATAAGTCATCACCAGTCAAAAATCATGTACAGTGCACTCTGCTTTGGGGATTGGTATGCATGCCTTTCTTTTGTGCTCTTCATCCTTTCATTCATCCCTATTCACTGGCAACAGAAAGTGTCATCACAGCTAGAGTGTACACCATGTCTAACACTCTGTACTGGTGTACTGCATACTGCAAGGTGACCCGATATACACTGTGTACTGCACACTTCTCCCCACCATAGTACAATATAGTATGTACGAGATTCCATGTAGTATACTAATAGGTCTGCTGGCAGGAAATCAGAATATGTGGCTATAGCTACAAACAACAATTAATGCTGACATAATGGTAATGTATCACATAAATGCCATTCAGCATTCCATTCACTAACATTAGCACATTAGTTAACTAGCAGTTGCTATCAGATGGAGTATTAAAAAAAACAAAAAACATCCATCGTTATTTATGCTGCTTACCTGTCAGGACCACAGGGAAAACGTGAGCCAGTCCCAGCTGACTTAAAGGAAAAAGTGAGGTACAGGTCACCAGTCCACAGACACAAGCAACCATTCACACCCACAGTCAGAGCTAAGAGCAATTTAGAGTAGCCAGTTGACCTAATAGGGTCAGTGGTGGCTCGGTGCTTAAGGTGCCGGCTTGCTGATCCGAAGGTCTAGGGTTCAGGCTCCACTATCACAAGTGGTCACTGCTGTCCCCCCAGTGCAGCTAACTGCGTTATCAAAGGCCAGCCATGTCTCTCACTGTCTGTGGTGAGAGGCACGTAAAAGAACCATTGCTGACGTACGTAAAGGTTCCCGTCAGCATGTTTTTGCCCTGCAGGGTATACTCTGCCCTCGCCCAGAGTGTGCTGGGCACCAGCCTCCCCGCGACCCTAATTAGGATTAAGTGGTTCGGGAAATTAATGAATGAATGAGTTGACCTAATGTGTCTGTCTTTGAACTTTGGGAGGAAACTGGAGTACCCAGAGAGAACCCAGAACATGCGAGCTCCAGACAGAAAGGCCCCTGGTGGAGACTCCAACCCAAAACACTTTCTCACAGTGAGGCAACAGGGCTAAACATTTAGCCACCATGCTGCCACAAGAAAACCTTTTGCAGAAAAATGTGCAACTGATATTTAAAATTAATTCATGATATATTGTCATGTCATGTCATTTTCTAAACCGCTTAATCCTAATTAGGGTCGCGGGGAGGCTGGCGCCCATCTCAGCCGACTCTGGGCGAGGGCAGAGTACACCCTGGACAGCTCGCCAGGCCATCGCAGAATTCATGATATATTTTACATTTAAATTCTGAGCTATAGTCAAAGCCACATCCACTGTTTGATGTTATGGGAAATGGGAAATCACTGCGTTGCATCATGGGAAGGCTTTACACAATGAAGTGGGGTCTGGCTGTATATTGGAAATTTTCAACAGAGTAGTATATCATCTAGGAAACTGCATCATGTCCTGAAAAATAAACCTACTTTTTTTTTTACATTTAAATTTTTTGTAACGCATATTGCGTACTACCTTTCCATCAAGATCAATATATGAACAGTATCCAGGACGGAGTTTCTAACACAGTCCATGTCAATGTGAATTAAAGAAATCTTCAAAACCCATATGAACTTTCTTAACACTAAATATACTGACACCTCAAAGAAGTTTAAATTCTTTAAAAACAACTCTTTTTGGTGTCTCCATCATAAAACAACAATTTTAAGGGATAAAACACAAGTTTCTTTCATGGCGGATATCAAAGAGAATTAGTGTGCAATGAACATCACTAATCACCCTCTTAAACCACCCCCCATCAGCACTTCAAATAGATTACAGCCGTATTGTAGAGCCCGAGTAATCACTCATCATTAAACAGGGAGAGACAATGAGTGGGTTTGCGAGTATGTGTGTTTATTTGTATGTGTGGGTGGGTGTGGTGGGAAATTTCTAACTGAGGAAGGGCAACAGTACACATATGTTGAGATGTTGAGATTCATTATGCTGTCAAAGTTTTATGAGAGATGCCGTCTTTATGTGTTTGGTCCTGTGAGGGTGTTTATGGGTGTTCAGTGGCGAAATGGAGAAACCGGGCACAAAAAAATGGACGCTACGTGCTGTATGCGCTGCAAGGAATCGTACAAACCACAACTACGGAAAAACGGCATTAAAAACTGGCAGAATTTTCCTGCAGTGGCCACATGCACACACACACACACACACACACACACACACACACACACACACACACAGTCTAACACTCAATGGCTCAGTGATCACTTTAATGGACTCCACTCAGCCTCAATGTCCTCTAGCAAAGACACTGATAATATGGCAGCATGGAGGAAGGACAAAAAAAAAAAAAAAGGAAATCATCTTTGTATCCCAGCTTTTTTTTTCCTAATGATAGATCTAATATTCTTTCCATGCTATCCATGAGTTTTAAAATTCTTCCTGTAACCTCAGAGCGGGCTGGCTGGAGAGCAGTGTGTGCCTGCGCAGGTTTAAAGCGGAACAGAGCTGGGATGGGCTCCCAAGCCACTCTAATACTCTTTGCTGGATTGGTGAATCCATCTTAATCAGTGGTGCTTTCTCGCCTTTCGCCAACACACGCTATGAAGCTATTTCAATGCCAGCGCTAAATATTGCTCAGAATAATGAAATATTATCAGCTCCCAAACAAGACCAGACGTTTCCACATTGACATTCAGCTATTGTAGCGTTTATTTTTCTGTTGGGTACCTCAGGCTGTTTTCTTGGTGTTGGGGTTTGAAATCAGTCGCCATTGTTTACTAAATCAAGCAAACTGTAAACACGCCTATTGTGTTCTTCATGTTCACAAACTCTTATTGCTGTCAGCTATGACGTTAAATTTCACAAAAGGGTTAAAAAGTCGCCATTTGAACACCAAACATCAGTACAGAGTAAACATTCAGATCGAAGTTTTCCAGGATACAAGGTGTAGTGTAGACATTCTGGGGCTATCACTGTTCACCATTGTAGGGAACAAATGTAATTTCATGATACCAACATTTTCTACCTTTGGTGACCATATGCACATGAGCATTTGAAATTTTACTAAGGACCAGACATCAAAGCAAACATCAAATTTTGTGTCAGACTTTGAAAAAATCAGCAGTGGAGACCCTTAAAATGCAACAGCAAACCTAGTGCATCAAAGCAATGGCATGCATGGGGTGTTTTAAATGGCACACGTGTATTAACTGGAACAGAACATCATTCTAGAATCATATCCTGCCCCACTTGAAGTGAAAATGCACCTCAAAACACCCTTCCAAGTTCACTGTTTCACTGCCGTAGGCGTGCCGAAACATTTTAAGGGTCTTCCTTTTCCCATTGCACAAATGCTTGAATGCTGACAGTATGATGTTCTGTAGTTTAATGACTCACAAGAGTTTCATGTTCACCCTTGCTGCATGAGCTTGACTGGGACAAAGGGAACAGCACCTCATACAATCAAACAATCATCATTAGAAAAAGTCAAACATGGTCAGCCAGAGATGTCTACAATACAAAACTACCTCGGATTAGTGTACTTTTTACTAGGTATTCAAAAAGAAGGTGAATTTATCGCACAGGAGGACAGAAATATGGATTTAAAACAAATCAACTGCAACTTTAAAAGTTCATCTTTCAACATTTTAACAGCCAATAAAAGCTTATGCAAAAGATTCTTTGTAGAACACCTTCATAAATCCTCCAGACAGTGGTGTTTGTAAATTAAACTGCAAATCTGTATAACTGATCTTTTAGGCATGCCACTACTTCTTCAGAAAGAATTTGCGGTAATGTATTGAGCGTGTCTGATGATGCATGGATACCACAAAGCTTTAGAGGAAGATGAAGTGACTGGTCTGCTGTTATGGAAAGTTAGAAATGCACCTACGCTTTCATTATAAGTGAGTTTTGAGTAAACAGGTCGTCTGGTCTTTTCTCGGTACAGGGATTTGTGTCAAAATCATTTCCTGTTGTATTGCTGGAATATTCCTTTAAATTTAAAAAACCAGACGCATCTTAAGCAAACACTCATATTTAAAACAATGACTGGCAGAGTTATGGCAGATGTTAGATCAGATGTACACGGCTGTGCTCAGCAGCACATCCCCCCACCACTGTCTGAAAAGTGCACTCGCTAAGCTTTTAGTAATCTCATTTCAGCTACTGTTCTCTAACTTCCAAAAAGTGCAACTTCTGTACTCTTAAATCAAGGCGACATACTTCACAGGGCAAAAACACTGTAATGTATATGCCACCATCCTTTTCATTTCCACCCAGCAGTCTCGCAAAAAAATAAATGCAACACAATAACACAGTTTAAGAGGGGCTGTAGCTTTCCTTGGGGTGTGTAATCCAGCAACAGGATAAGGGTCGGAGTGGGGTAATACTGATTTAGTGGAATGGTTGGCTGAGTTAAAGCTGTAATAATGTTTTAAAGCACAGGGGAGTAATGGCTATAGACTTGATGCCCTGGCAAGCAGAACTACACCATGTCCAAGCTGACTGGCTTCTCACTGATGAGATGTTTGATTTAAGACACAAAGGGCTGCAGACCCTCTATAAAACAAGCAAAAACCACAGCAAAATAACTGGAATCCCACAACCACAAACTGCAAAAACAACATCCCTATAATTTAGAAGAAAGAAAAAGCAAAAAAATGGTACAGATACCCTGATACCAGTATCCAGTACCACATGATACTATGTGATGTAAAATATGCTCTGCAGAAATATCAAAAGGAGGGACTGTACTGCAGGATCTTACTGTACTGAAGTAACCTAATAAAATTTCAGCACAAGGAATTTGTTGCTAGCAGTACACTTCAGTAACCGCTGCACAGACAAATGCTGGCTTAGTGAAAAATTGTTTACAGACAACTCTGGGTGTGTGAATACATGAAAAGAAAATAAGTTCCTGATGATCAGTCGCTATCATGGCAAAGCCATTCTGCTAAAATGAAAATAAAAACTTACTTTACTTACAGTGTACTCTACAGCAAGGCTCACTATTGTATTCCACTTTTAATATACACGCTAATGATACAGTGGTGCGCTAACTTTGAGTTTTTTATATTTCTGCATAAATATGACTTAAAAACATGTGTGTTCAGTGCATACTGTAAGGTTTAAATATGGTTCAGCACTGTATTCTGTACAGTATATAGTTTGTATATTGTATATGTATTTGTGTATGTATGTGTATATATA
>JAQMYF010000015.1:12992041-13006714 GCA_030014195.1 Neosilurus mollespiculum
ATATAGAGTGGATCAACTTACTAATTTTACCTTTGAGATCTTTCACTTCAGTTGGAAATGAGAAGTGAATGAATGGGGGATCGTACGTGCATCACAAAGTCCCCTTGTTACATCCATGAATGGCACAAATATACTCTTTAAAAGCATTCAGGTGGCATGTACCATTGTTGCACCCGTTCACAGAACAATGGGTCCTGGCATGTTGCCTTAATACGACTTGAAGCAGTGTATATATTAATAAATAGACCACCATCACAATAGGCATTGGTCATATGCTGGTGTATACATCGGTGGGTAGCCGTGGTGACCTTTGACTTTATTCCACCTACTGCTGCTAGGAGTCACCATTGTCTTCATCTACAATACCTCTGTAAAAGCAAGTAATGGCTGGTAGGCAATATGCATCAGAAATGTACAATTTACACACACATCATGCTTCACAGGGGAAAATATGTATGCTCATTAACTTCCAGAGAATAAACTGCACGAATTAGTAAGTTTTTTGTGTGTGTGCATATGACATGTTCGATTCTAGCAGACAGACAGACAGACACATATATATATATATATATATATATATATATATATACAAATTCACTGAATTCACTGAATGCATTCTTATCCCCCTAGTGGCATTTTTATTCAGAGAGCAAAAACTGACTGCTTAGAATTTCCAATATAAATCAGAGAGACATATAGCATTAGCTCATCCTGACAAATCTACAGCATACTATTCCAGTAGATTTCCTGATATAAATAGTACCTAATGCACTTTCAGAATTGTGAAAATGTTCTTTGTTCATCTGAATGCTGAAATAGTTACACTGTTTAAATCAGTGACAATCCAATCACAGGCATTCTTACAGCAATCAGGGAGAGAAGGGCAGAATCTGAGAGATAGCAAGACAGAGCAAGACAGAGAACGAGAGAGAGAGAGAGAGAGAGAGAGAGAGAGAGAGAGAGAGAGAGAGAGAGAGAGGCACTACTGCATTAAACACTTTACTATCTGGGAAGCTGTAGGGACCCAAATCATGTATCTATGAAGTCTTGATTAAAATGACTTTAGAGAGTCAAAGGCCATGGGTGTACAAAACACGCAATTTAGCTTTACAATTTAAGCAAAGAATACCACAGAGAGATGTCAAAGCTTTGTCAAGGGATTATAGAACAGAATTTAGACTCTCAGAGTAATCTATTCTTATCATTCACATTCAAAGTTGAACAAATTAAAGTCCAACGTCAGTCCAAGTTTAGATTGCAGTTATGACTGGCTGAGACCGAGGCTGAATGGCAGGGGAAGACACAATGCTCTCCTGATGTTGGACTGTCACTCACTCAGATGGCCAGGGGATTTTTTTGAACGCTGAAAGGAAATACAGAAAACAGATTTCCATCCTGACAGATCCTCCCACTACAGTCTGAGGCTTTTGGATTCAGACAGCTGAAGTCACAGCGCTGTTCTTCAGGGTCATGCCAATTTAGTTTTTGGCTTCTCTACATTATCTAAATGGTTAGCACATCCACCTCAAAGCAAGAAGGTCTGAGGTTTGAGTCTTGGGCTTTTCTGTGTAGAATTTGCATGTTCCCCCTGTGCTTGCATGGGTTTCCTTTGGTTGATCTGGTTTCCTCCTACAGTCCAAAAACATGCACATCAAGCTAACTGGCTGTTGGTTTACAATGGTCTGTTGAGCTGTTCAAGGGGGTCACCCAGTGTTGACTGATATAGGTTTCAGCCTCCGTGCGACCCTAATGGTAGGAGCAGTTAAGCAGTTTGGCAAATAAGTGAGTCAGTACATTTTCCAAAATGTTTGATTTGTTTTGAGCATTCAGGGGGTATCAAAGAAGAGATGATGACAGAAGGTATCTCCTTGAGACTTAGAAGGTGAAAAATCTACCTGCTTTATTCCCCCTCTGAATCTTTTTCACTCAGAATTCCAGAAATCTGCAAGTGGAACATGAATTTGTTTTGTCACCCAAATAAGTCAGAATGCTGGCGTTGCTCAGTGGTATAACAAAGAATTGCTAAAATGCACTAAAATACTTTGTGCTAATCTTCAAAACCTGCCCTAAAATACTTTACATGAACAACAAAAAAAGACCTTGTGTGCTATTCTATAATCACTGCTATTCCCATATTTCTATTTTCGTTTCCTCTCTCTCATTTTTCACTGAATGAAAGAAAAAGGTGACTTTCATGGAACAGTAGAGAAGATGACTCAATGAGTACTGCGCTCCAGCAGGCCACAGGGACTGTTTGCCGTCTGTTAGGCCCAACCCATGATCATCATGCTGGACTATGTATAGGATAGTGCCTGCTTAAAGTCCATAATTATCCAGTGCCAGATATCCTTATCTGTATGAGTCAGGACAGACTGATCTTCGTGGTTGTGTTTTATCGAGTTGGTTACATATAATTCGTCACTGACATCCATTAGCTTTTTTTCCCCTACAAAACTTAATGCAGTGATTTTAAGAGCAAATTCAAATAGCTGCATCAGATAAGTATCTCTTCAATATCTCCATCAAACTCGTTAGGCTGAAAGCTGGCTTCCTTTTTAAAAGAATGGAAGGAGAGGCAGAGGTAACGTTAAGACCAATTAGCGGATCTGTCAGTAGCTGAAAAGCAAGTTCAGTGTCGGGAGACATTTGTAAAGGAAAACTAGCAATCAGCAAAAGTGTAAACAGAGATTTTAGCAGTAATGTGCAGGAAATGCCTTTTGGGACCAATGTTTTAATGTAATAATGTTAAAATGTGAGCCATAGTTAAAGTGAAGGGCATTAAGAGGAGACAATTTATGTCTCTCAGCCTGGATCTGTGTATATGGGCTCGTCTGTGTGTGTCTTATTCTCTTTGTTGGTTAATATATTTCATAAAATATAAACAATATCTGTGTGACACAGTGTTGTACTGATTAGCACGACAACTTCACAGCAATAAGGTCCTGGGTTTGATTCCCGGGCTCGGATCTTTCAGTGTGGAGTTTGCATGTTCTCCCCATGCTTGTATGTGTTTTCTCTGGGTACTCTGATTTCCTCCCACGATCCAAAAACATGCATATTAGGCTAGCTGGCTGTTTTAAACTGCATCTAGGTGTGAGCGTGAATGGTAGTGTGTGTATGTATTGCCCTGTGATGGTCTAGCGAGCTGTCGAGGGTGTACATCGCCTTCGCCCAGTGTCGGCTAAGAGAGGCTCCAGCCTCCCTGCAATCCTGGTAGGATTAAGCGGTTAAGCAGATGAGTGAAGGAGTAATAAACAATATATTTGTCTAATGTAAACTGTGACCATGTTCAAGCAGTTATTAAGGATAAATGAATACAATCTGTAAATTTATGTTAATCAATGCTCACATGAAGTCAAAAACACTACTTGGTTCGATATTATTGTTGCATCCCATGGGACTGATCCACACCACTGGTCTCAGTGAGATACCTAAAAAAAGGTACAGCTCATATTTTCTTAATCTTATCCGGATGGCAGTGTGGGAATCATATTTTTAGATTTGCCTGTTGCCTTTAATATCATCCAGCCACTTGTACTGTGGGAAGCTGCTCTTGGATTGCTGACTATCTCTCAGAGAGGCCGCAGTTTCAATAAACTCATTCGCAAGGCCAAAACTATCACTGGTCATAACATTGAGACCATTTAGTCAGGAGGAAAAGGAAGACACTGAACACTGAACTGCTCTCCATCATGGACAATCCATCCCACCTAACGACTCCATGATACACTACAAAGACTGCAAAGCTGATTCACAAAGAGGCTCGTTCAGCTCTCCAGTCATAAAAATTGTTTCAGGAAATTATTCCTAGCGCTTGCTATGACTACAACAATTCTTCTGTGACATGAAAATTCATTATTATATGCTATTATGAAAAGATTATATGCTAGTGGTGTGCATATTATTCACATTTTGCATGCCTGTCTTTAGTACTCCTTTTTCCTTAATGCATTTGATTGCTCCTATAACAGAACAATTTCCTTTGTGGCATCAATTAAGTCCATCAACTGATCGATTGGTCAGACAGGTCCCCCACCCACCACAAATAATGTATTTGGATTCATTTACATTTTCAGTGTGAAAGATTCATGAACAACTCTAACTAGAACTAGAAAATAGTCTGGAAGTGACGCCTGGCTAACTTTAAGTAAGCACTTCTAAGCACCCAGGTAAGATTTATATCTTATGCTTCCCTCATACAGTATAATACAGCAAACCCAATCCCAAACTCATGCTTAGTACAATATCTTAACAACATCTAAACACCTCAGTGGATGTCGCTAAAATTAATATTCTCCTTGACATTCCAGAAACTTTGAACACTAAATCTTACTGAGATAAACTTGAATGTCTTTATAAAGACTTTTGAGGTAATTTGTTAGCTCTAAAACAGCAGTGACTTGTTTTGCTCTGCTCGCACTGCTGCAAGTCTGATGTACACGCGTCTGCATGGAGCAAACCTGGCACTGTCATGCTTAAATTTGTAAAAACAAAGTAAAACAAAAAAGAAAAAGCAAACAATAGTTGTAATTTGTTTTTGACATTTGAAAAGTGGGAGTGTTAGCACGTCTGCCTCGCAGCAAGAAGGCCTGGATTCAATTCCCGGGCTCAGGCGTTTCTGCATGGAGTTTGCATGTTCTCCCCGTGCTTGTGTGGGTTTCCTCCGGGTACTCCGGTTTTCTCCCATGGTCCACAAACATGAACAGTAGGCTAGTTGGCTGTTCCAAATTTCCCCTAGCCTAGGTGTGCGTGTGAGTGTGAATGGCTGTGTGAGTGTTGGCCCTGTGATGGCCTGATGAGCTGTCCAGGGTGCACCCTGCCCTCGCCCGGAGTCGGCTGAGATGGGCGCCAGCCTCCCCGCGACTGTATTTGGGAATAAGTGGCTTGGAAAATGACTGACTAAATGAAATGTTGGAGTCTTTTTTTCCTTGGGTCACTCTGTATGTTACCTAAACTGTAACATTTCGATTTATTGGAAAAAAAGGTTTTTTACAGTTTGTGTAAATTTTTGTAGATTCTTACAAATTTGTACATATCTCTTGCTGCAGAAACTGCAGAAAATTAAAATGAACATAAAAAAGTGGTGGTAGGATTCGCACTGACACCTTACCGGATGAACCTATTTAAATATGGAGCATTTGTAAATGCAGAGGAACAAATCATCTATAATTAGTGGTATTCATCTACGGACAGTCGGGTCATGCACACAGACTTGTATTATATTGCAGATGGCAGTGTTGTCCAAACAAAGAAGGTGGGGGGAGATTAGCTAGATACTGTTTGAAAACACTGATGTCACATTTCCACTATCTTCCATTTTGTAGGCAAAAACAATCACATAGCTTCTTCCTAATCACGGAAAAAAGCTGAATCTAAAGCCTGTGCCTGTTGTACCCTCAGATTCCTGCTCTCACCTGAAGTGGAACCTGATATGGCTTTCTGCTGCTGTAGTCTATCATTGTGTCTCTTGTTCTGAGGAGCTTTTCTTCCCAGGATGGATACAAAGACTGATTAGTTGAGTTACTGCAGCGTTCCTCTTGGGTTATCAATAAGATTGTTTCACCTCTAGTACAGCAAGCTGCTGTCTGAATGTTTTTTGTTTTTCACGTCATTCTTTCTGCACGTGAAATAAAAAAAAAAACTATGTCATCTGCCAACAACCACTGTTCAGCATAAAATATATATTTATACATTAAACACACACACACACAAATCTCTCATCATCACTCACTGTTTTACCCATCTCCTTAATCCTACTACGGTCGCAGGAAGCCTATCTCACCCTATCTCAGCTGACACGGAAAAGGCGGGGTACACCCTGAACAGCTCGCCAGACCATTACAGAACCCACACACACAAACAAACCATTCACACTCACATCCACACAAAGGGGCACTTTTGGAACAGCCAGCTAGACTAATGTGCATGTCTTTGGACCGTGGGAGGAAACCAGAGTACCCAAAGGAAACCCACACAAACACGGGAGAACATGCAAACTGCACACAGAAATGCCCGAGCCCAAGGACCTTGCTGTGAGGCGGACATGCTAACCACTATGCCACTGTGCTGCCTACATAGCTATCAATCTATATATTTATTTATATGTGGATGTTTAATCAGAGTTTTAATGATAGTGATATCTAGTTTCCCTTAGCAGCTATACCTAAGTTATGTTTTGATGTGCTTCTCTTAGGTTATATAACAGTAACAGGATCTTAAACATTTGAAAGTAGATTTTGCCTTTTTGCCTTTTTGCTTACATAAAGGACAATTCAAATAGCACTTGAACAGCAAAATTTGCTTTGACAACCCGAGTGTGTGCATGTGTGCACAGACTGAAAAACAGTATGTGAGCACCAGACTCTCCAGGACGCTTCCTGATATATACATTTTACCTTTAATGAGATCCTTAGTGCTGTATTTCTCTATGCAGGAAAAAAAAACGAACAGCTGGAAATTAACAGGCAACAAAAAAGTTTATATTATTATTATCATCAGGTGAAAACTTAGGTGGGTGGGGCGGGTTGGTCACTGAGGCTAAGATTAGGGTTAGAATTAGGTGTAAGCATAGCATTGATTATGTACAAACATCATGAATTATGCATGCATAGCAAGGATTATGTAGGCATAGCATTAGCTGCATTAATATGATTATATTAGTGGAAGGGCCTCATTAGGATAGGGAAAGAAATTGTGTATGTGTCTGTGAATGTGTGTGTCAGAAGGTCAGATTCTCTCTGAGTTTCCCTCTGTGTCTCTCTCACCAGATTTGACAGGTAAGGAAACAGATCATCAGAGCATGACGGCTGACAATGACCCTCCTCTTTCTCTAAACACACACCAAAGTCTCCTCCTTTCACTTCATCCAATCCAAACTCTGCAGCCTCAGCTAATGCCCCCCACCCCCACTAAACACACACACACACACACACACACTGACTACTGCAGTAGGGCAAACTAATACCTGTACGACTTAAGAGGGGTATGAGCATTTTTCCTGCGGGGGAAAGTGTGCAGTGAGTGTGTATGTGTGTTTTAGTGCACCCACTGTCAGCACTGGACATGATGCTGACAGGTCAGTTATGGAGGATTAGGCTGGGAGGATTGCTGCTCTGCTGAGATGCCCTTGGAAAGCACAAGGACACAGTCCACTCTGCAGTATCCAACTTCTTTTCCATGACGGGCCGCACAGGACAAAAATAGAGCGAGCAGCAGGCTTGAATTTATACCGCAAACTCCATCAAACTGAATCTCATTTAACTCTGTAGGAGGGCCGTTATGGGGTGGAGTACTGTCAGGAGCTTTGTGTTTGTGTGCTTCAGCTGTCTGTGCATATAGGCTTAATCAATCTAACCCACCTTAACACTAACAGTTGCAAGGCTTTCTATTCTACATCTCTAATAGTACACTCAGAAAGAGAGAGAGAGAGAGAGAGAGAGAGCAAAAGAGAAAGAGAAAGAGAGAAGGAACATGGAGAACAATAGAAAGTCTATTCTTTAAGTGTCCTTGTCAATGCGAAGCCTCACCAAGACAATACCATTTGTTAAATTTTCTGCTGCCAAAATAGTGACAGATTAATTTCTCTTTGCTTAAAAAAGAAAGAGGGAGAACGACAGAGATTGAGAGAGAAAGAGCAAGCTGAACACCTAATTACAATAGCATTGTGAGGGAAAATACATAGGCGATAAGCAAGCTACTTAGAGGAGGACTGTCTTCGGTGTGTGTGTGTGTGTGTGTGTGTGTGTGTGTGTGTGTGTGTGTGTGTGAAACGGAGGGTATGGACTATATGAACTCAAGGTCCGTCTCGGTCCAAACAGCAATAAAATTCGCTTAAATGACTAATGTCTTCATTGGTGAAAAATTAATGATTTTTCTAGCCTGGGTTAATGGACATGTCAAACTCAGAAAATGAGTTGTTTGAAAGTAAATTACTGTAATCTATATTTAGGAAACTGTGTTAGCCTCATCAAGACAGCAACAGCAGCAAGCCTCCATCAACCCTCCCTTAGCCTCACACACACACACACACACACACACACACACACACACCGCATCCCATCTGAGGGCTCGGCAGGAGATGAACCTCGCAAGCTGTGTGGCACCTCTGTTATTAATTTTATTTATTTATGCATTCAGCTCTAATTTCTGTTAATCCGAGGCTAACCTTCTCCTCAGGCTACAGCACCGTGCTGAGAGCTGGGAGCGGCTCCTGGACTGAACCTTCCAGCCATCCATCACACGCGTTAAGGAGGAGACGCAGTGGCTGGATCAGGCACATCATCCCAGTCTTAAGAGAGGTGCAAATAAAACACAGCGCTTTTAACTGTCGCACTGAGAGGTAGCTTTGCTACAGCTTTGTGACACTGTGAGAAAAACCCCCAGGGTGGTTTAATGTACATGCCTATCCCGAAAATATGGATGATAAATAAGAAGAGAAATATTCTAAATGAATGTCTGGAGTTGCATTTCACAGCTCTGCTAAGTTATCATGGACGGCTTTTTGAGAGCGCTGCCGTTTCCAGCGGGAGCTTCGAGGCAGGTGACTAAATAGAGAACCTGAGGCATCAGCAGGAAAATTATCTGTTTAAAAGAAAGAGGGAATCGGAAGCAGCTCTGAGTTCTGCCAGCTGGAGCTACTGATATTCATTACAGCATGAGGCATAGTATGTTGGTGTGAAAGTGTGGGGGGGTTGGGTATAAAAATATATCCATTAGAAATGGTGAAATACTCATTATGGTAGCCCACTGATATTACAATGTTCATTGACTTCATAAATTCTCCAGGACTGTTGTATAAAATATGTAATACTTATGAATGGATAATAAATGCACTATCTAGTGCCTTTCAAATAAATGTGTATGCTTATCTAATTAAAGGTCCACTGTGTAGCATTAGGTTTATTGTACTTCTCCCTTTCCATACATGCATTAGAATTAGCTGTGATCTCCAGGTAGGAGGTGTGGCCTACTCTCTCTCCTATCAATCACAAAGGTAATCATGAGTGCCTGTGAGCTCCTGCATGCAGAAGTGGGTGGATAGCCCTTTTTGCTAGTGGTGCAGCAAATTGAATAGATGCAGGTGGATGGCTTTAAGCAGGTCATAGCTGCCTTCACCTTCCTGAGTTGGTAACTGTTGTAAGAGAGGTTCAAGGTGCGAATTGGACAAGACTACATGCCACTGCATGCCGGAAATGACACAATATTGCAATGAGAATCTGTGAAAACATTTAAGTGCGCAATATTTGCACAACGAGTAAGCACAATGATTCTCATTCAAACGGATATTGTACTTCATATTCTATTTCGTGATCATTTCATTCTACATCTGTAAAGAACAAGAAGTGAAAAGCAATAAGCAACCATGTGATACAAATGACCACCAGTGAAATGAGCGACGAGAGGTGAAATTTTCTCAAGTGACGCAAAGTGGTTTCACGTGATCAATTATCAGTCAGAGCTTAAAGATACTGTTGATTGGCAGATGCTACCAAAGACCGAGTTCCACAAACCACCTTTTTTTATTTGCTTCAACAGACCGGGCAAAAAAGTTCATCGGCAAAGCAGCTTGCTTATGGCTCATCGCTTCCTGTGTGAATGCGGCTTGAGTAGCATCCTGAGTGAAATGATGAACTCTTATAGTAGTAATACCGACATAAACACGCTCAACAGAAAGGGAAAGGTTTGGGGTACACACCATTGATGAAAAAGAAAAAAAAAAAAAAAAGAAAAACCAGAGAATTTCTCGAGCTTGCTCATGAGCTGCAGCTGAGAGACAGGATGCTGGGCAGCAAAAAAAGAAAGCAGTACTCACGATGCTGGAAGTTCACAGGTGAAATATAGTTCCCAGTGCCTGGACATAAGAGACAATGATACATAGCAGAGAACCGAGTAAAACCCATTTGATTGGTCAGGTAGGCGTTTTATCACTCAAGATTTCACAACAAACAAGACACCAAAGTGTAAACACCAATAAATATACATCTGATACATAATTACCTGTGGGATTTTCTGTGAATATTTTGTCCACAAATTCATACTTGGTGTACATTTGACATAAATTAGGGGAAAGCACCTAGATGAAGCCATTTATGGATAAATTGTATGAGAGAGACATTATTAAAACATCAGTCAGGGTGTGTGACGGCTTGGAGAGTAAGCACCAACCTCTCCTGTATCACACACAATCTCGCAAAACTATCACTCCATCATTCTCCTCCTTCTCTCTCACTCCATTTCTCTTCTACCTCCTTTCTCCAGAACTCCCTCCCACTCCATCCTCCATTCTCATGTGCACAACTGTTTTTTATCTCTTCAGCCATACCCAGCACCAAGCAAAGCCTGTGAGCTTCACTTCTATGCACAATCCAAAATACTGATAACACCTGTGTGTGCATGTGTGTGATCTTCCTCTGTGACTGACAGCCTACAAACACAAAGACGTGTACCCAGGGTGGGCAGCGGTCAGTAGGTGGTTCAGCTTGTGTACTATTAACTGGCATAGTAAGTGAGTTTGACAAGAAGGAGATTGGAGCAGCCAGGCCTTTGCCAACTTTTCGAAAGGACCAGCTGCAACCCACACAATTCATCCTGCTAAGTGCGGCAAGAGAGCTCTGGCACTGAGCAGTAGTGTCCACAACACTGCACAGAGCAGGCATTGGCTGTGGTCTGGCTGGTCGTTTTTTTGGCAAGAGCTTTGTTCACGGAGCAGAATGCTATGCTCTCAGGCATCTTGGATTTGGTTTGTTATTCAAGTTCTCCAAACTAAAGGGGAAGACAAACTGTGAGCCCCAAATAGATGGATCTCTACTGGGGTGGTAGAACTACTACTGTAAATTAGCCCCCCAGTAAAAATTTGTCAACAGGGAGAGAATTTCAAATACCATTTCTATTAAAATTGAGCAAAAGTACAAAGGTTATTTGCTTGGTGTATCTGCCGTGTAACTGCTGCACATGTTGCCTGAAGGCTCTTCTAGGCTCTTCTCATTAAAAGTCATGTGAACAATGCCAGAACAGCATGGTACCTTTGATCAAAATGCAGTTATAAAGCACTTACAAAATGTGACTGAGCAATTTTGCTGATGTGTCCCCCCGTGCAGGTGCAGAGCTGTCGAGCATAAATTAGACTTCATGTTCAGCAAAACAGTGGCTGTGGGTCTCTCAGGCTCACATGATAAACGAAACAAAAATGAAGAGCAGTCTACTAAATAAATGGTTTGAAGTTATTTAAGTGGACCTTTTAATAAAAAAAGAACATTGTGGGATAATTTAATTCTGCTGTCAGACTTGTTTGTACTGTTGTTCTCTTGTTAGTTTATTTGTTGATTGCATGAATGCTCTTTATTAAATTCTTCATTATTTGCATGTAATATACTGTATCATGTAAAAAGACATGTTACCTGTAATTTCTTGCTGAAAGCAATTCCTAATAAAGTTACATTAAAATAAACAAAACAGCACAAAATGATTGAAGTAATGTTTTAGAAAGAACTGCAAACATGTGCTGTAGTAGGACAGTTTGATAGGGTAAGACAAATCATTACAATAAAACGTTGGTGAGGGATTTTATATAACAGGAGCTTCATGAATTTTAGGTGAACATCCAGAGATTATGAGAATGCTTATTAAAATATCATAATAAGAGGTTGTGCTAAATCTGGGGGGATATAACAGTGGAGCTCCGTACTTATGCAAATGTCATAAAGACATGAGTTTGATTTTGTTGTCACGTTCATGCTCACGTGTCCACACAGGCAACCCCATAAATGAAAGGAAAATGGTGGGGGAAATATATTGCGCGTCGCCATCGTCTGCGCTGACTGCACGTGCACTTCGCAGCTTATTCTCATACTTTATGTATGCATGTTTCGGTAAACTTACACATACAAAAATTTTTGGAGCTCCCCTTTTAAACAGTGCCTAAATATTTCTATTACATAATATAATCGAGGTTATTGTTAAAAGGGCAGCATACTTGTACTTAAGACATGAAATTAAACAAAGACCCTCATTTAGGTCAGTGTTAACAGTCTTCATCAAACTCTTCTGTTCTCTACATTTAGAATGCAGAAAACCAGTTAGTTTATGAACATTTTTAGCAAATGATGCCAAGATCTAGACTCTCATCTCATCTGTTCTCCCTGCCTGTCAAATGTTGATAAGATGAAATATCTCCCTGCAGCAAAACATCTCGCTTAATTGTTTCTCACAGCATTCAAAGCATTGCAAAGAAAATTGGAATGTGACATACTGTCACAGCTACAGCCCATCTCTGCTGCCTCCCTTGACTCACTACCATTCCCAGCAACCACTGCACCACTCCTAGTCACATGACTTCAGACACATAACTCTTGTCACATGATCAGCAGCACCCGGTTTTCATTCATCAACTGCATGCAATACATATATAAGGACTTTTATTTTGTAAGCTATTTTGCTTGAACTTGTCAATACCAAGTTTGTAAATTTCGTATTCCGAAGATGGGAGGACGCTTTATGGTCACTTTATGGGCGATAGGAACAGCAGTGTGCATAATGCTGTATTCATTTCCATTTGCCTTCAAGTAACCTTTGCGGTATATTTATTTACCTATATATTTATAATAAAATGATATAGGACAACTGAATATACATTACACAACTGCACTGATTGGTGCAAAATGCATTCTGGGAAGTTCACAGAAGTCACCATCCTTGGTAAAATGGGAGGAGCAAGGACACATCCTGGTATTTGAGCTGTACTTGGCAGGATGTGAACGTTGAATTGGAACAATACTTGGGTTTTGACTGGTGACGTTTCACAAGTCCACAAGAACGAAAGTACAGACAAGACAAGACAAATCAGAAACAGCTAGCGTGTTATGACTCTTGTTTCTTGTTTCCCATTTCTTGCTTTGCCTCGCTAGTTTTTTTATTGAGTACTTTGGTCACCATTGGTTGATAAGCTAAGTTTGCTTTTGTCTGAGTTATTTATAAAAGTTATATTTTAATTTCTACATTTACATCCACCTCAACATCCCCACTTCATGACACACAGCTAATAACTATACTCATCTGAAAACATGTTAAAGCTCTAGCTTAACCCAGGACTCCAACTGCTCTGGGCTGAATGGGAAATTCCCACTAATTACACTTTAAAATCGAGCGGAACGTCTTCTCATAACAGAGACGGCTTTAATAACTGCATAAGCATGCAACCACTTTGGAATGGAAATGATGGTCAGGTGTCTGCCATTTGGAGTGTTGCTGTATATGTCATGCGAATGTTTGGCCTTTACTCTATCTGGGTGCTGTGAAAATAGAGGCTAAAATTTATGTGAATAAATTCAAAACACAAGTGCATTTCTCGATGTTAGAAATTTAAACATAACAGTAGTTATGTACAGATGCTCTCTCTCGCTCTCTCTCTCTCTCTCTCAGGAACCAATTTTAAAATGTAAGTGTGAATGAAGCATAGCTGGGGAAAGGTGGTCAGTGAGTTAATGAGCCATCAGTGTCCATGTTCATGCTTATACCTGTGTTATGGTTTTTACTTTAGCAAGAGTAACCACACTGTGAATTTGCTCTCAGCAGCACCTGATATTCACGGCTATCCCTCTACCTGCTCTCCCCTGTGTGCTTGTGTGTGCACACTTCAGTATCGTTCTGTAAAATGACAGTCCCCAAATGTATGAAAGGCCCATCACTTCTTGTCTTTTTCCTTTCCTTTTTTGCCCTCTCATTTTTCTGCCTCCTGTTTTCTCCCTTGCTCTCTGTGCAGTATTAAATTTAACAACGGAGAAGGTGACCGGGCTGTTTCTCTATAAAAAAAAAAAAAATGGGGGGGGGTGTTGGTGGGGCAAGAGGCAAGAGTAAGGAGCATTGCAGTGCTGTGGTAGAGGGGAGAACTGCTGTGTCAGCAGAATAAAAACATCCCTTTCTCCTCCCCCCCTCCATGATTGTGTCTAGGGAACTCAAGGGCAAGAGCTCAGCTGTCACCCCACCAAACCACACACAATACACACACACACACACACACACACACACACAAAGAGACATGTGCATTCTCCCACTCCCAGCCCTGCCCTGCAGCACAGCAGGTACCTTACCAGCCACTCACTTATACCATACACAGAACACCCTCACTTACACCACACGCAGAATACAAATAACTACTGTATACAACACACATAACACAGTCACCGATACCACACGCAGAATACAGCCACCAATACCACGCTCAGAACACAGCCCTTATACCGCACAGAACACAGCAACCTATACCACATAGAACACAGCCTCCAATACCACATACAGAACACATCCACCTATACCAGACACAAAATACAGCCACCTATACCACACACAAAACGCAGGCACGTATACCACACACACAACACAGCCACAGACACAGAACACAGCCACCAATACCACACACAGAACACCTATTCCACAGACAGAACACAGTCACCTTTAGCACACACAGAACACCATCACCTATACCACACAAAATACAGGCACCTATACCACACAGAACACCGACACCTAGACCACTTACAGAACATAGCCACCTATACCAAACACAGAACACAGCCACATATACTACACCGAGAACACCATCACAAATTCAAATTCAAATTCAAATTCAAATTTATTCATCACATACAAATTATACACAGTACAATATGTAGTGAAATG
>JAQMYF010000015.1:13009793-13012293 GCA_030014195.1 Neosilurus mollespiculum
TAGAATGTGATTATTTTATTGCAGTGCGACTCTACTAGTACAGTTAGAGTCAGTAAAGTGACTATGTGCAAAAGTGGTTCACTGGTTTCTAAGTGGTTCACTAAGCTCACTGGTTTCAATCTTGTAGCTTTTTTTTTTTTTAATAATTATTATTGTTATTATTTCCATGATGTTGGCTAACGTTTATGTGATTGTTTTTGCTTACAAAGACAAGTGTGACATTTAAATAGGCTGTGCACATTTGCCTTTGATCATCTGATGAATCTGCAAATGAGTGAATCTAAAAAAAACAAAAAAAAACAAAACAGCAATGGTCGCCAGCTATCATGGAAGCCAGTTGATCCGAAACACCATGCACATGCCTAATTGCATGCTAATTTCACTGCTACATGGCTATGGGCTCCCTGAAACATTAATCTTAATAAATTACAAAGAGTCTCCCTTGCCCCATGAGCCAACGTCCCAGCCCTATAGGAGATGAAAAAGAAACATTCTATAAGTCTATTCTGATCATCAAGACACTCAGCTGCCTCTCGGAGGAGCTGTTTGTCGATTTTGGCCTACTTGGATGGATTAGGTAGAATGGATTCTCTTTGACCGAGACACTAAATGAGAAAGTGACATCCTTGCTGAAGACTCACCTTGATGACAGAACAGACAAATTGCAATGTCAATTAAATTTTGAAACTAAAATAGCAAAGGTGCTGTTTTGCTGCTAACGCAGTCCCATTTGATTAACAAAAACAAACCACAGGGGTCCAGATGCTCCCGCTAAAAGGACCATTTCATAATATGCCAATATAGAACAAGCATAGCAAGTATGAAAGCCCCAGCTTCAACGCCCGTCAAGTAAATGTCCGGAAACCTAATACACAGTTTTGCCTCTGTGACCTTGAAAAGTAGGTCAAGGTCAATCACACACAAACTCAGCCTGACACTCATAGCAGTGAGCCAGCATACCAAGTTTGAAAGCCCCAGGTTCAGTGCGTGACAAGTAAATGTCTAGAAACTAAAGTGTGACGGACAGACGGACGGACGGAACCCATTCCTATAAATAAGTGCATTTCAATATATTTGCATTCGATTTCTTAACCAAAATAATTTAAAGTGAAATTTCACTTTTCATTTTGAATTAGTAATTGCAACTTATATTTTCAAGTGTTTTACAAAATATTTCCATGATAAGATCCCTAAGTGACAATAGATCACAGATCCAGATTTCATTGCACGATATTTATATCAAAATGTGTAAAACAACTTACAGTGACATAACAAAAGCAAAAAGACACCATCATTTTTAAAAGATTTATATGGTGACACCTCACAGCAGTACTCCGACTTTCTTGGACTCACATCAGTTGCCTTACAACACGAATTATTTTCAACAGTACGCTTGACAGTCTGAAGACACCTGTCAGAGGGACCAGGTAAACATGCTGTTGATTTCTTGCCTTTGCTGGTGAATTGTATAATCACGCTGTTGACTGGGGCAGGAGGAATCCCACGGTTTTGTTCACCAAGGTCCCCCATCGGAATGACTTACAATACGCCCTCTTTGAAAATCAGACAACTCTTTTGCTCTGGCAGAAGTAGTTGCTATAAACAATGTATATGCTGTATTCTAAAAAAGTGTAAAAATAAATAAATCGCTCTACTTCGATGTATTGAGCACTGTTCTACGGAAAATCGACTCAGGATTTTATATATATATATATTCCTCCCAAAGTTCAAAGACATGCACATTAAGCTAATTGGCTGTTCCAAATTGCCCCAGGTGTGGAAGTGTGTTGCCCTCCACACTGACAAGTTGTTCAAGTTGTTCAAGTCTGACAAGTTGTTCAAGTTTGCAGCTTCAGGAACAAAGAAATGCCTTGTGGAGGAAGGATAGTCCACAATGACATTGTAGGTCATTAAGCAAGCAATCAACCCCAAAAACACAGTACCAACTATTAAGCATGGTGGTGATAACATTATACACTCAGGCTATTTTGCTGGCAGTGGAACTGAAGCATTGCACAAAGTAAATGAAATAATGAAGTGGGAGCTACCTTAAAATGATTCAGCATAACCTTAAACCATCAGAAACTTGGATCGACTGGTTGTTTCAACAGGACAGTGACCCAAAATACACATCAAAGCTGTTAGTGGAATTAATAATGTACACTAACATAAACCTTTGAAATGGCTTTCCAAAATTCTTGACCTCAACCCTATCGAAACTATGTGGACTGTGCTTAAAAGTCAGGTCCATGGCATGAAAAAACCCTAAATCAATTAGAACTACAAGTATCCAAAAACATTACTGTCAGAAGGCAAATTACCAAATGATAAGTGTGCTCTATGTACATTTATATTTCAGTGTATGAATAATTTTGATTTCAAAACGTAACACCAAATTCTATTAATGTTTTTCAATTATTCTGCCCCCAAAAAAAGAACAATTCAGAAAAATTATTGAAACTTAATATTGCAGTGACAATATTAAGTACACAAGGAGTGC
>JAQMYF010000015.1:13017293-13022480 GCA_030014195.1 Neosilurus mollespiculum
GGCACACTCTGAACAGGGTGTCAGTATATCACAGGGCTAACACAAACACAAACAACCATTTATACTTACATTCACATCTATGTATGGGCAATTTAGTAGCCAGTTGGGGGGGGATGGAGTTCCTGGAGGAAGCCCACGCAAGGACTCGCAGAACATGAAAAACTCCATAAATAAGGACCCTAGATGGCCATGAAATTCGAACCCAGAACCTTCTTGCTGTTTGTCAACAGGGGTAACCACTGAGCCAACGAGTATTATTTATTATTATGATTATTATTATATATATTTTTTTATATTACTGTTTAAAAAGTATGACAGCTTTAATAATAAATGTATTAACAGTATTAGTATTGTTAAGAATAAAAATGCATAACAATATATAATTTATATAGATATATAATAACATTTCATAAGTAATTATAATAATGCAGGCTGTGGTGGCCCGGTGGTGGGGTGCTGGCTTACTGATCCAAAGGTCAGAGGATCAAGCCCCACTAACACCGAGTTGTCACTGCTGCCCCCCAGTGCAGATAACTGAGTTATCAAAAGCTGGCCATGTCTCTCACTGTCTGTGGTGAGATGCATGTAAAAGAACCATTGCTGCAATTTGAAAAGAGTAGGCTACTGGGTGGCCATCAGTGTGTCTCTGCCATGGTGAGCTGTCCAGGGTGTACTCTGCCCTCACAAAGAGTTGGCTGAGATGGGTGCCAGCCTCCCCGCGACCCTAATTAGGAAAACCGGTTCAGAAAATGAATGAATAAATGAATTATAATAATGTTTTATGAGTTTGGCACCTTATGAGTATACTATTACATGTTATGAATGTGTAATGAGTGCATTATATAATAGATATGGCCTTTATAACAATAGTCATTTACAAGCATTCTGTATAAAGCTAAAAATTAATAAGGAAACTGTCTGGATTGAACAACTTGACATTTTTTTCAAATTTCAAGGACTGCAGGTTGGTTTACCTTTCATTTAAACACTAGCCTTAATATATGTCACATTTAATGACATATATAGACACAAACAACACTCCAATGCTCGGGATTTTAGTGAAGAAACTCCCAAATTATCAGTAAGGACCACTGTGATTCTGAGCACAGCTACATCTCTTAGCTGTTAAAATAAGTGCCCGTCTGAAATTAATCAGTGTAATTTATTCTGCTTTTGGATGTACACATCCGACTAGTGGACATCCCTGCATTACTGTGCTCTTAGCAGTCAGGCACAGAGTCAGCTGGGCCAGTGGCTGAGATGGAGAGGAGTCAGGTGGGGCCTCAAGCTGCTGCACGGGTTACTAAGATGTACCTGAGTGTGACAGGGCATCAATAATGCCAGCGCAGACAGAGCTTGCCCGCTGAGAGGCAGATGGCATACATGACTGGAGATCCCTGATTATGCAGCATAATTAAGGGCAATCATAATTTCACAAAGTTTCATTCGCACTTGCCCAAGTCAGAGCTTTTTGGGTGAAAAGGTGCGAGGAAAAAAGGGAAAATGAAGACAGACTTTAATTATTCCTGAATATGTGCATTTATTATGTCAGAGCTTAAACTGAATACCCAGTGCATTAGCAATACTGTGCTAGGTGATGTCATTATCAAAGTAGAAAAGAGAAACTGACAGAGAAAAGAACAACAAAGTTAGAAACAGAGCTGTTTAATTATTCTAGAGTATGCTTGGCTCTTATTTATTTAAATGCACTGTATACTATATAACTGGGGTACGGTGACATCGTGGTTGGCTCTATCGCCTCACATAAACAAACTCCTGGGTTTGAGCCCGTGGTCGGAGAGGGTGTTTCTCTGTGGAGTCTATTTGTTCTCCCTGTGCTTGTGTGGGTTTCCTTCCACAGTCCCAAGACATGCACTGTAGGTCAACTGGCTACTCTAAATTGGGATCAAATAGGTAATCATTTATATCCATTTCCTCCAAATTGCTAGCCATAGTTGCTTCTTGAACATGTTTTTTTTATCACCTAAAATGTGGGTCACTGAATAGATCTGCTTGTTTGCTTGCTCTGGACAACCCCATCCAAAATTACGCAGTCTTGTGCTTTTTATGGCAATTAATGTTCAGCGGTGGTACTGTTTACTTGCCCCCAAATCTCACATGGCAGCAGCTCCAATGGGCCAGCAAACCAAATGCAGCAACATGTGTCCACAGAGCAACACAGTGCTATGAACAACATCGCACAGATCTCAGGCAGAACTATATATGCCTATATACCCTGTGACAACAGAAAAACATCAGATTCATATTATGCTACATTGTTTAGTTTTGTTTTGTCACAAATCACACTCTTTACTGCAATATTTTCCGTCATATGGATGGGATATTTGGGATTAGGCTGCCATTGTGTTCTGAAAGAGGGGCTGCTAGGGATGCTAGCTGCTGCTACCCTGCCAGGGTGCATCCCGCCTCTCTCTGCTCCAGCTTCCTTCTTGACCCTGACAGATAAGCAGTATAAATAATGGATGGATAGGTGCTGCTAAGGCCACATTATCACAGACCTGGTTATTAGAGATGGAATACTATGTTTTATTTTAGATACTTTATTAGTCCCATGAGGGGAAACCAGGCACTAGATTTAAAAATAATCCATAAAGTATAGAACCCCACACACACACACACACACACACACACACACATACACATATACACACACACTATGAGTAGTGAGCACACATACCCAGAGCCATGGACAGGCACCGTGCAGTTGTGAAAACAGAGGTAGGCCTTTAACCTTAACACCCCCCCCTTCCCCCCCAGCAAAGGGCGAAGGCGGAGTACACCTTGTCAGACCATTGCAGGGCCAATACACATACAACAATTCACACTCACAGCAAGGGGCGATTTAGAACAGCCAATTAGCCTATTGTGCATGCTTTTAGACTGCAGCACTGTGGCTAACACATGGTTAGCACTGTACCTTACAGTGAATAGGTTCTAGGTTTAAATCTTAGCTGAGAGAGAGAGAGAGAGAGAGAGAGAGGGAGAGAGAGAGAGGGAGGAAGAGGCAGAGGCAGAAACAGCAGGCTTTGTAAACATTACATCTCAGCATTGTGACCAGGCTCCATAACTAAGGGCACTAATGATGAGAATGGTTATAATTCAGAGGAAGCGTCTGCCTATGGAAACAAGCCAGGCTGTCATACACTCTCCCACAGTACATCAGGTCAAGCCTGTCTGAGGAGAACAGAATCTTCCATTCTTAATTCCACAGACTCCCAGCTTCGACATGCCCTCATTACAGCGTAACATGTCTTCCACTCCAAACACACCAACACTAACACATACAAACACACACAAGGCTCACTCACTCACTGTCATGGGTTAGAAGAGTAGCAACATGGTGGTTACTGAACACACACAAACAGACACAAACACTAACACACACACACACACACACACACACACACACACACACACACACGCACACACACTACAAGCTGCTTACAGGATATATATAGGAGTAAGCAAGTGCAAGCAAAATGAGCCTGCTGTACTTTATTTAAGGGTGACTTGTGTGCGTTGCTGGATTGGTAAATGAAGTTAAATTGGTGTTTCTTGAGCACATTTATCAAAATTTTTGAAAGATCTCAGGATAATGAGAACTGCAGTGCACCTGTGTATGTGTGTGTGTGTGTGTGTGTGTGTGTTAAGGAGGAGGGAATATTGTGTAATTTCTTATCTAGTGAAAACACAGTCACAGAGGGTGATGGCCTCTCATTTCTGTCCTTGTGTGGACAGCAGTAATGGGAAAGCAGGTGGACAGTCTGTGTATTTGTGTGTGTGTGTGTGTGTGTGTGTGTGTGTGTGTTTGTGTGTAACTTGGGTAATAGACTATTGGTATTAAATATTGGCAGGTACTTCATTTGGAGGGCAGTGAACTGGCCTGTAATGAATCACACTCAAGGCCTCTCTTTCTCTCTCTCTCTCTCTCTCTCTCTCTCTCTCTGTCATTTCTCTCTGTTTCTTCAACTGAAAATGGGCTGCAGCAGTTACTGCTGCTTAAATTTACACACAAATATAATTAACTTTTATTTCAATCAACTTCATGGCTATTTCTATCCTCTCTGCATGATCCTCTGCTATCTCTTTCCCAAACTAGTAATTTCACACAATCATCACTGACTTCTTGGTGATGGGGAAAGAAAAGTTTTGTACTCTTTCTAAAATATCAAGCAGCTAAATGATAGAGTCACTTTGCCTCACATGGCTGCTGTTTCACAGAGATGGAGGTGACATTTTGCAGCTACATTAGCATAATCACATTGATGACAGTAGAATTGTATTGACTGCACCACAATAGTGCTGATTAGTTATGGGAAGAAACAGGAGAATTATAATCAAGCTGGAAAAGCAGGGGCTATATTTCTCTATCCTGTTTGAGCCTAATCTGTGGCCACACTCTTGCCTGCTTTTGTGAACACATTCTAATGTTGTCAGTGAAACAAATTAACAGCTGCATGCTCCTTCCTACATGCATCAACGTCAGTGACACAAAGCACATAAGAACTGTATGCTATGCTGATCATCCCTGTTTCAAAAGCTAATTAAAAGACAAATGAAAAAATATATGTTCAGGGTCTTGTCATTAATGGAAATGTAAGACAGTATGAAAAAAGCAAAACAAACAAATAAATGTATAAATCTTCAATTGCTAAAAACAGGCAGAATTCAAACTATCAGGCCGGTAGATAATCTGAGGCAAAAAAAGTAATCAAAGATGAGAAGGCAGTCAAAAAAGCAAAACACTGAGAGCTGATACAAAGAAGAAAGGCTTGGTAAGCACTGGTAACGAGCCACAGGATCAATATTTCGCACAGAGCTCTAATATGTTACAGATGATTAGAGGAATCAAAGCCAGGTGTGTTGAACATGTAATAAATGGGAGAGATGGGAGTGTCAATAGAATAAAATGGATGAATATTCAGATGCTACATTATAGAATTATTCACCTCAGGCTCATGGATGTCACTCAATAGTCTGTTCAATTTAGCAACATTCACCAAATTCAAATTTTCAAATTCAAATTCAAATTTTTTATTTGTCACATACAAATTATACACAGTACATTATGTAGTGAAATGCTTAGTATGACTGTCCAAAATGTAAAGAATAAACTATCAAAGTAACAAGAAAAAAAGAACAATAACAATAACTAAACTTTTTAAA